>CAUOFW020001428.1:0-95523 GCA_963454935.2 Ilex paraguariensis
AATAACTTTGATTTTTATTCGAGTGAAAAAAAAAGGTCGCATTTCCTTGAAAAATGATATTTTCTCTATGCTTAAATGTCATGTACATTGATATTTGTTAATCTTAAGGTACAGAATGACTAGACTCAAAATAAAATTATAATATAACTGACATTCTTTGGAAACTTGACATAACCAATGGAGATAATGAAGAATACCATGGTAAGTTTTGAGCCTTGCGATGCTTTCTGAGAGACAATCAACATTTACTCAAATAAGCTCTTTCACTTTCAATTGTTGAATAATCTTATTAAATTTACTTTGATTAAATGCAACTAAAGTAATCTATTGACATATCCCACAGGGAACCTTTGCATGTGACACATACATAGACACATACTTGAGAAAGGATTTTAGGCCATCTTTGAGTTGATTTTGAGCCTTAGCCATTGCTTCTACGAAATTATATCCCTAGTTAGCCATGTTTAAGCCTTTAATGAATGATGATTTCTTTTCGAAAAAACCCATATGATAACCGAGCCACAAGAAAATACACTTAACATACCTTGCTATCCATTTTTTGCACCCTCTTATAAATCAGTATGACATAGAAAGGCAAGAAAAACAGAAAATAAGATGGTGGCTACTGTTCAATGAAGAATTGGTGAAAAAAAAAACAGGGAATTGCTAAGAAAGTGAAAAATGAGAAAAAAAAGAAAGAAAGAAATATCATTTCTAGGCAAAAGATTGAAAAGCAAGAAAGAGGTGTGCTACACTACATTAAAAAGGGGATAGCTTTTGAATACCATTGACATCATTTTGTTAGCCACTGACCTCTGGCCACATTACAACCTATACAAAGTCCTAATTGATCTCAGGTCTGATGCATGTGTGTGTTGTCGACCGAAAACTGGGGTATGTTAAATAATATTTCTTTAATTGCATTGATATTCTTCCATGAGATTATGCCAAGAACATGATTAGTCTACTTTCTTAAGACTTTCACTCCCTTTCTAACTGTGCATGTGATTCTTCGATTGACCATCTTCTGATCACATGCCCTTTGAGAGACAAGTCACTATAATCGGAGTGAATTTTTTTTGCTGAGAGCATTCTAAGAGAGGTTTGAGACATCAAAGCTATCCATGGAAGGTGATAAAGTGGAATATTTATTATATAACAATTCTTGCTACTAGAATGATCATTCCTACTACACAGGAAATTCCAAATGCCAATGTAACAAGTGTTTATTTTTGTATAGAGTACGTACCAATGACAGAGAAGTGTTCGGGAAACAATTCAAAATTAAGGGATGTGTATCTCAACGATTCTGTTGCTAACTCATTCTGATCTTACATATACACATCTTTTAATTGGAGTTTGTAGGTAGCTTTACTGGAAACCTTCATGAGATAAAACTCATCCACTAGGGATCACCTAAGGGTTTAACGGCTTGTTACAAATTACTGGGGAGCCAATTGCATTAAAGCTACAAACTACTGGGGTGCCAATTATCAAAGCTCAAAACAAAGGGGGATCAAAGAATTCAAGGCCACATAACAAGACTTTCATGCCACCTAACAAGATTTAAGGCCACCTAACAAGAATTTCATGCTACCAAACAAGACTTTTCAAGGCCACCTAACAAGATTCAAAGCCACCTAACAAGACTTTCACCCTCTCTTGTTGCCTATAGATACCACCCCTTAGGACTTGTAAAGCATTCATCCTTTGGTAGTGAAAAACCCTCCAAAAGTATTATTGCTTTCTTTATTGGTTATTGCTTTCTTTAAGTATTGCTTTCTTTTATTGTATTATTGTTTTTTTTAATTTATGCTTGCTTTTATTATGTTATTGCTTTCTTTTATTTCCATTGCTTGAGCTTCCTTCTTCCCTTAGAGGAGTGAAATTTTTCCACATTTCTAGAGCTTTACCAAAGCCGTGAAGGGTAGAACGTGATTCACTCATTCTTTGTCGAAGATCGGCTCCTTGTATAAAGTGTTTTACCTTGTAACTGCTTTACTTGGAGGGATGAGCATCACTTACTTTTTTAGCATTGACAAAGCCATGAAGAGTGAGTAGTTTCTCATCCAATCTTTAGTAAGAGATGATTATCCGGAAGTTATATTTATGCATTTCGTTTATGCTTAGTTCTAGTCTTTATTTATTCATAATGTCTTCTCATCATATTGTTGTCTTTATTTTAAGCATGAATAGCTAAATCTCTTAGTTGGCAAAACCAAGAGGAACCTCCACTTGGGTATACCATTTCAACTCATTGTCCTCCCCTCTTTCAGAGTTCAATGGTTCGATTTGACTGGGTTGAGGGTGGATAACTTGGTGAATCTTTGATATTCCATAGGCCTAGTCACGGTTTATGCTTAGATACTCACCAATCTTACCCCTATCTTCCCACGAATCAATCGTTCATTCATGCTCTATTGGAGGAGGGTTTCGAGTTGAGGCGGTATTCCTATTGGAGTGACCTCTTGGATTTGCCAACATTTGTTTCCCATTTTACTAGCATCAAAACAACTTCACCAAACAACTTCCAATAATCAAAGATTTTACATTTTCTTTCTCGCAAAATCACCTTCCCCGTGGAAACGATCTTGGAATACCACAAAGTAAAACACGATCCACGGAAGTCTCCTTGCGCTTGGGGAGCACTTTTGTTCACACATACTCACATTTGAAATCTCATTCATCCATCATTCCCTTGCCCTTTCTTTTGACATCATCCCTAGGAGAGTGACACTCCCCTTCATTCATATACTATACATGCTAAAAAGTGATGTTTATAGGTTAGAAAACAACAAGGAATTTTGCCAAGCGCTCCTCTAGCCAAAAATTCTATTCTTCTACATTTCTTTGTATTCCTTTTTACATGGAGGGTTGACCTCCTTTACTTTTTTGACCCAGTCGGTACTAAGAGTGAGGGTATTTCAACTATTCCTTGGGGAGGGATTCTTTATGTTTTATTTTGTATTTACATTGCATTGCAATGAGATGCACTTACCTTTCTTGCTTGTATATAGCAATGGAAAGTGAGTAGTCCTTTTATACTCTTTATTAAATGGTGAAGACATGTGTAATATTATTTGATTAATGGAAATACTAATGTTTTATCTATGTCTTAATGGTTATACCTCCCTTAAGTTATGGATGGTTTTCATTTCTGTTTGGTATCATATTACTTATGCTCATGGTTACGAATACCAAGCTAAACTTATTGCTGTATACTATTTCATGTATACATTATTATATACTTCATACATGATGCAATGATGTATGTAGTTGAGATTTATGTAATAGTCAGAAGATTGGTTATAGACGGGTTAAGTCTTGTCGTAGCCAATATTTTTGATTCAATGCATTAAATCAGAACTCCATTTTCATTGAATTATGGACCTACCAATCGATTAGCTATAATAAATTTTTTGAATGGTTCACCTTTGGGTTTATTAGGGTTATTTGGTTGTTGCTAGGTGCATAGACCTTCCAACAAACTTAATAGTTGTTGTAATATGGTTCAACTTACGCATCAAACATACTGATTAACTTTCTGTTGACATAGAATATAATTGCTATAAGGTGGCATTTTCGTAATCTCAACCAATAGAATGCATGTTGAATCCCTAAACTAAAGAGTATCCTTTTTAAATTATTGTAATCAAAAGTTTAGTTTAAGTATTTACTTATTAGTTCTAAGTTCTCATTACAAGCTGTTGTAATGCACACTACACACACAACAATCTTACCATTTCTATTTTGAGTTCCAATAGATTATTATAACTTGACCACTTATATCTGGGTGCATAATTAAGATCAAGTCCAGCTTTTAGTGCTGTTGCCGTGGAATTATGGTAGTTTGAAAAAGAACAGGGAAGTTGCCTAGGTTGTGTTATATGTATATATACTTTTTGTTTCATTGTTTTTGTTTATGTCTGCTAAATCATCAGTAGAGTTTGGAAAATATCATAGTCCTTCATCTTCACATTCTTCATCGTCACAAGCATCTTTAGACTCTTTTGAATTAAGCATGGCTAATAATAATTGAAGAGAACAAGAGGTGGTTTATAATGCTAGACCTTTGATAGAATATTTGCATCCTACACGCAGTAGTGTTCCCTTATGTTTTTTTTCCCCACAAATGCTCAAAATTTTAATATTAAAGCAGGGAGATTACAACTGTTACCATAGTTTCATGAAAATGCTTATTTGCATATGAAATAATTTGAGGAAGTATGTGGTGCTTTACAAGATAATTCTGAAATAGCTCGGTTGAAACATTTTTCTTTTATTTGAAGGATAAAGTTAAATAGTGGCTAAATTTTTTGAAAGCTCAATCCATTCCACGTTGACAAGTTTTACAAACTAAATTTTTTAAGAAATTATTTCCTATACATCTCATTAATGCATTAAGACAACAAATCATTAATTGCTGGTGAAAGAGGGAGAAATTTTTTATGAATGTTTGGAGAGATTTAAGGATTTTCTCCAAACTTGCCCATATAATGCATTCAAGAGTTGGACTCTAGTTGATTTATTTTATGATGCCTCCCCTCTACATTGCAACAGATTATAGAAATGATGGCTCAGAGAGAATTCATGGGAAAGAATCCCAACGAGGCATTCAATTTTTTTGATACCATTTTTGAGAGTTCCCAAATATGGGACTCAGCCTCACCAAATATTGTTGAAACTAAGCCATCCACATCCAAGGGGGAGAAATATGTGTTAAAAAAGATGAACTAAGGGCTAGAATGACTACTTTGTCTCCAAAACTAGAAGCTCTAGAGATGAAAAAGGTCAATGAAGTTTTTTGTAATGTCTCCTACTAAACAGTTGTGTGAAATTTGTGCTTTGTCAAGACATCCCATGGGGTAGTGTCCCATTATCCCAACATTTAAGGAAGTTTTGATAGAATAATCCAATGCCATTTCCAACTTTAATAAGTGCTATTCCACTCCAAATTCTGAGACTTACAATCTAGCCTATAAATTACCACCTGAATTTCAATTGGAAACACACAACTTGTGAGTCAACAACCAGGTCCACCTCCATCACCAGCTCAAACTCAACAACCATATCAACCTTACCAATTCCCACATAAAAAAAGTTTGGAATATACCATGAATTAGTTCATTCAAAATCAAATGAATTTCAATACACAGTCTACTCATGCATTCAATGATTTTAAAGCTCAAATGTCACAAAACATTGAGGATATTAAGAGTCATTTAGCCAAGTTGACCCAATTTTTAAGCACGACGGAGAAGGAAAGTTTCCATCTCAACCTTAACCTCCACAGGTTAAAACCAGGCTAATGTTGTGTCCTCCAACCTTCTCCGAGTCAGATCCAAGCAATCACCACACTGAGGAGTGGTAAAGTGATTGATAAAACCATCAAAGCCAAAACTATTGAGCCAGTAGCTGAGTCAATCCCTGTTAATGAAGCATTTGAGTCTAAACCAATAGTTAAAAAGGAAATAGAATTTCCTGATGAAAAAGACAAATCAAAACCTCTTCTTTTACCTTTTCCTCAACGAGTCAAGAAACCTCAACTATTGAATAATCATGCTGAAATATTTGACTTGTTTAAGCAAGTAAATGTTAACATCTCCCTATTGGATGCAATCAAGCAAGTCCCATCATATGGCAAGTTTTGAAAGACCTTTGCACAGTACACAAAAGGATCAATGTATAGAAAAAAGCATTTTTGACGGAACAAGCTAGTGCTATCATTCACCACAAGGCCCTTTTAAGTACAAAGATCCTAGGAGTCCTACAGTTGTATGCATAATTGGAAACTTGAAAATTGAACAAGCTTTGCTTGATCTTGGAGCCAATGTCAATCTACTATCGTATACAGTCTATGAACATTTCAGATTGGGAAAGTTGAAACCCATAAATGTTACATTACAGTTGATAGACTAATCTATGAAAATTCCACGTGGAGTTGTTGAGGACATGCTTGTTCAAGTTGATAAGTTTTATTTTCTGGTGGATTTTATTATTTTGGATACTTAGTTAGTTTTGCATGTCTCTACATAAATTCTTTGTCATTTTGGGACGTCCATTCCTAGCTACATCAAATGCATTAATTAATTGTAGGAATGGAATCATAAAAATTTCATTTAAAAATATGAAATTGGAATTGAATGTATTTGATATTGCTAAGTAACCTAGTGAGGAGTAAGAGTAGGAAGAAGTAAATTACATTGAGTCATTAACTCAAAATCTGTTTGAAAATGCATGTAATAAAAAGGAGTCACATGCATTGTTAGAGTTTGTGAATAATGTTGAGTCTATTGTAGATATGTCCACTGATGGAACATGGGTACCAAAATTTGAAGAGTTATTACCCAATTGAACAAAGTTTGTTGAGTCCAGTGTTGTGCCTCCCAAGCCAGAGTTGAAACCTCTTTCGATTGACTTGAAATATGTCTTCTTGGGAGATGATGAAATTTATCCAGTTGTAATATCTTCAAATTTGTCAAAATTTCAGGAAAGACAGTTGATAAGAGTCATAAAAAATCATCATAGTACAATTAGTTGGATATTAGCTAATATTAAGGGAATAAATCCTCTTCTCTCTACTCATTTATATACTTGAAAGAAGATTCTAAACCCTCCAAACATCTATAACGTAAATTAAATTCACATCTTAAGGAAGTTGTTTAGGCCAAAGTGCTTAAACTATTAGATGCTGATATTATATATGCTATATGATGGGAACCAAGGTGGGCTTACTCTTAAAGATCCTTTGCAAGTTCTAGATGGGCCAATTACAAGATCAAGAGCCAAGAAGATCAAGGAAGCAATGCAAGGATTGGTGCAATCAACCTGCGATGAAGCTAGCAAGAGCCCAACTCTCAGGATGGGCTTGAAAGAAGGAGAACCAGTTTTGATCCACTTGATCCAAGCTGTGGAAGACATGACTTAGAGATAGGGCCTATTTTTGTTGAGGCTTTCAATTTGTTTAAAGAACTTTTATTATTAATTTAGAATAAGTGGGCTTGAGGATGCTTAGCCCACATATGTCTTATTGAAGTTATTGTAGCACAACACTGTTCACGCTACAGTACCAGTGACACTATTCACTCAAGGACATTTTTTGAGAGAAAGGGTCACAAATTTTAGTCTAAGATTTTATCATGTTTTGGGAAGGGTATTTAAAGGATGTAACCGACCACTTCAAGAGGGTAGACAAAATTGAATTTTAGTTGTGAGTTGAGTTTACTCCTCTTGTTCTTGATTGAACTTTTGAACTTATCAAAGGTAAATCACAACCTTTGTGGCGTTCCTCCTTGTAATTTGGGTTCTTGAGATGGGTTCTTCAATGGGTCTAGATTTTAATATAATCGACGTTCTTGAAACAAGTTTTCAACGGGTCTAGATTCTCCATCCATAGACTTTAGTTTGGCTTTCTTGGGTTATTTTTCCAACATTTGTTGTTGGGTCTCAAAGCAAGTTGATTGGGGTTTACATCATTTGGTATCAAAGCAAGGTTTCCAATCAGGTCATATTCTATTCTTTTATTTCTTGTATATTTAATTCTAGGGCGTCATTGTTCTAGGGTTACAAAAAAAAAAAAAAAAGAAGGCTACCGAAATTCTTAGGGTTTTGTTTGGCTTTCAAAAATTTCATTGTTCTACAGTTTGAGTTATTATTAGGATTTTGTCAATTGTTTATTATTTAGTTTGTGATCAAATTAGTTGGTGAAAAAAAAAGAAAAAAAAGAGAAAATTCAAAAATATTTTTTTTGAGCCTTTTCTTCAAAGGGGCTGCATACATCATTATAGTTGGTATGTTGTCTTATAATTACTCTTTCATTTGTATAATTTTCTTGATTCTCATGTCGTTTTATTCCTTTCATGTTTCTCTTGTTCTTGTTTCTTGGGCCTACTTACTAGTTGGGATTAAACAAGGTTGCATTGTCTTGACTGAGTTCAATTTGTTCTTAAAGAACTTGAGTGGGAAAACTCTTAAGGTAAAAGGCAAGAGAATGTGAGACTATTATCGAGAAAAAGCCAATTAAGAGTGAAACACAAGGTGTCATCATTTAAGGGTAAACACGTAAGGGAGTGTGTGAGGTTTTTTTTTACCACTAACATTCTTTTTGTGCAGAACATTACAATGTCTCACCGAAGTGGCTCATCACCAAGGGGGATGACTGATAACCCATTCTTTATGTTGCAGGCCATGCAACAACAATTCGAGTGGTTGAACTTGGTGTTGGGGGAAGTGAGGGATAGGATTGATCATCAAGAAGTAGTGATTAGAAATTTGCAAGGTGGGAGAGATAGGAGGTGATGTGAGCCAGGGGTTGAAAATGAACATGAGAATGAAGGAGATGGTGAGGATGACGAAGACCTAACATCTAAAATTGGGTTGGGTAGACATCATTGATTTAGGCGTGAAAGAGGATTTGAGGGGAACCTAAGGGGTCGGGATGGTGTAGATAGAGACATTGGGAGTATCAAAATGAAAATACCATCTTTCCAATGTATAACTAACTTTGAGGTTTATCTAGAGTGGGAGAAAAAAATAGAATTGGTGTTTGATTGTCATAATTACTCTGAGGAGAAGAAAGTGAAGTTGGCAGTAATTGAGTTAACTGATTATGCTATTATTTAGTGGGATCAATTAGTGACCAATAGGAAGAGGAATTATGAGAGGGTTGCCGAGACATGGGGAGAATTGAAAGCTCTCATGAGGTAGAGATTTGTACCTAGCCACTACAATAGGGACCTTTACCAAAAACTCCAAAATCTTACACAGGGGTCTAGGAATGTAGAGGATTACCATAAGGAGATGGAGGTGGTGATGATTTGGGCTAGTGTAGAGGAGGACCGGGAGGCCACCATGGCTAGATTTTTGAGTGGATTGAATAGAAACATAGCCAATGTAGTTGAATTGTAGCATTATGTGGAGATAGAGGACACGATGCACATGGCTATGAAGGCGGAGAGACAGTTAAAGAGAAAAGGGACAACAAGGTATACTTTGGTTTCTAGTATTACTTGAAAATCAAAGTGGGATAGGAATGACCTAGCTGACGTAAAGAGAAAGATCGAACCACCTAAAGGAAAAGATGAGGGAACTAGCAACAAACCCAAGGTATAACCTTAACCTTCACGAAATAGAGATATTAAATGCTTTAAGTGTTTGGTTTCCGGGCACATCGCTTCTCAATGTCCAAATAGGCGGGTGATGATTATGTGTGACAATGGGGAGGTAATGATTAAGAGTGAGGATGAAATTGATGAGGTGCCCGAGTTGGTTGATGCTAGTGATGATGATGGAGTGGCATATGCCGTGACAGGTGAGTCTCTTGTTGCCAGGCCCGCTCTCAATACACACATTAAGGTGGATGATGTGGACAAACAGAGAGAGAACATTTTCCATACTAGATGTCACATCAACAAGGTATGTAGTATGATCATTGATGGGGGAGTTGTACTAATGTGGCTAGCACTACTTTGGTTGAGAAATTGAATTTACCTACCTTAAAACACTCTTGACAATACAAATTGCAGTGGTTGAATGATTATGGGGAGGTCAGGGTTAGACAAGTGTTAGTTACTTTTTCAATTGAGAAGTATTAGGATGAGGTGCTTTGTGATGTTGTGCCTATGTATGCTGGCCATATTTTGTTGGGGAGGCTATGGCAGTATGATAGGAGGGTGACACATGATGGGCTCAAAAACATGTACAACTTTGTAAAGGAGGGAAAAACAATCAAGCTTGCTCCTTTAACTCCAAGCCGGGTCTATGAGGACCAACTAAAATTGAAAAGTAAGATTGCTCAAAAAAGAAAGAGTGAAAATGAGAGTGATCAAAAAAGAAATAGTGAAAAAGAGATTGAACAAAAAAGAGAGAGTGAGAGTGAAAATGAGCAAAAAAGAAAGAGTGAAAAATAAAGTAGAGAGGTGGCTAAGAGTAAAACAAAGAGTGGAGCCACTAGAGAAAAAAGAAAGAGAGTCTGCTGAGAGAAAAGGAAAGAAAAAAATGAGTTTTTATGCAAGAGACAGTGAGGTTAAAAGGGCTTTCTTTGTAGATTGCCCTATGATTTTTCTTGTCTATAAAGAGTCTTATCTTAATCATGATGAAACTAACCAGTTTCTTCCTAGTTTGGCTATTTCTTTGTTGCAGGAGTTTGAGGATGTATTCCTAGAGGAGATCCCTAATGAGTTGCCACGCATTAGAAGCATTGAGCACTAGATTAATCAAGGAGTGGCCAACGCCAAAGAGCATCACTGAGGTAAGGAGCTTCCATGGATTGGCTAGCTTTTATCGGCATTTTGTTAAAAACTTTAGCACCATTGCTGCACCACTCACTAATGTCATTAAAAATAATGTTGGGTTTCATTGGGGGGCTAATCAAGAGAATGCTTTTGCCACTACTAAAGAAAGTGTAACACCCCACCCTCCACATGACATAATATTGTCCACTTTAGGCCCACTAGCCCTCACGGCTTTGTTCCTTCCAGTCCCCCTGGGAAAAGGCATTATGCCATGGAAGGCGAGGGGCTTACTAATAAGCCCAACAACTTTCCCCTCCCTAACCGATGTGGGACAATAGGATCTCATAATCCACCTCCTTAGGGCTGCACGTCCCCGTGCAGCAGCTCGCCAGCTACCTATCCACCCACATGCACACGAGCATGGCAGGGGCCTAGACTCCATCCAGGTGAGGGTCGGCTCAAATCCCACTTGTAACACCCCACCCTCCACATGGCATAATATTGTCTGCTTTGGGCCCATTGGGCTTCACGACTTTGTTCCTCCTAGTACCCCTGGGAAAATGCCTTATGCCATGTAAGGCGAGGGGCTTACTAATAAGCCCAGCAACTTTCCCTTCCTTAATTGATGTGGGATACCAAGATCTCACAATCTTGTAACACCCCACCCTCCACATGGCATAATATTATCCACTTTGGGCCCACTGGCCCTCACGGCTTTGTTCCTCCTAGTACCCTTGGGAAAAGACCTTATGCCATATAAGGCGAGGGGCTTACTAATAAGCCCAACAATTTTTCCCTCCCTAACTGATGTGGGACACCAGGATCTCACAATCCATCCCCGTTAGGGCTGCACGTCCCCTTGCAGTAGCTCGCCAACTACCTGCCCGCCCACATGCACGCGAGCATGGAAGGGGCCTACACTCGATCCGGGCGAGGGTCGGCTCTAATACCACTTGTTACACCCCACCCTCCACATGGCATAATATTCTCCGCTTTGGGCCCACTGGCCCTCACAACTTTGTTCCTCCTAGTACCCTTAGGAAAAGGGCTTATGCCATGTAAGGCGAGGGGCTTACTAATAAGCCCAACAACTTTCCCCTCCCTAACTGATGTGGGACACTAGGATCTCACAAAAAGGTTGTGCTCTGCACCAGTGCTAGCATTACTTGATTTTGAAAAAACTTTTGAGATTGAATGTGATGCCTCAGGAAGAGGGATTGGAGCCGTTTTGATGTAGGATAGGCGGCCCATAGCCTTCTTTAGTGAGCAATTAAGTGGGGCATCACTAAAGTACCCTACTTATGACAAAGAGCTTTATGCTCTTGTTCATGCATTAGAGACTTGGAAGGATTACTTGTGGCCTAGGAAATTTGTGATCCACACCGATCATGAATCATTGAAGCATCTAGGTAAGGAGAACATTTTTTGCTGATGCTTTATCTCGGAGGTATGTACTTCTTACTTCTATGAGTGCTAAAATGCTTGGGTTTGAATATGTGAAAGACCTATATGCCGATGACGCTGACTTTTCTAATGTGTACATGGCATGTGATATGGCGAAATTCTTTAAGTTTTAAAAGCATGATGATTACTTGTTTAAAGAGAGAAAACTTTGTGTGCCAAGTTGTTCTATGCATGAGTTATTGGTGTGTGGGGCACATGGCAGGGGATTAATGGGACACTTTGGTGTCAAGAAAACTTTAGACATTTTGTATGAAAATTTCTTTTGGCCTAAGATGAAGAGAGATGTCAATTGCATTTGTGGCAGGTGCATTACATGTAGAGAGGCCAAATCTAAAGTTTTGCCACATGGGTTGTATACACCCTTACCCGTTCCTAGTGAGCCATGGGTTGACATATCTATGGACTTTGTTTTGGGGCTGCTTAGGACAAAAAGGGGTAGAAATTCTATTTTTGTGGTTGTTGATAGATTTAGTAAGATGACACATTTCATTCCATGTCATAAAATAGATGATGTCACAAACATAGTTGACTTGTTTTTCATGGAGATAGTGCGACTCCATGGTGTGCCCAAGAGTATTGTTTCTGATAGGAATCTTATAAATTCCTTACCTACTTTTGGAAGGTTTTGTGGGGGAAATTGGGTGCTAAGCTCTTATTTTCCACTACTTGTCATCCACAAACTGATGGAAAGACTGAAGTAGTTAATAAAACTTTAACTCAATTTTTATACATTAACATCTTCCCTTAATGTGTATGTGTGATGTGTGTAAAGGGGGAGTGTCACTCTCTTTTGGGATGATGTCAAAAGAAAGGGCAAGGGAATGGTGAAAATGAAATGTGCAAGTTAGCAAAAATGCTTCCCAAGTGCAAGAAGACTTTTGCATGTCGTGTTTTACTTGGAGGTATTCCAAGGTCATTTCCTCAGGGAAGGTTGTGGATCGTTTTGAAAGTGATTTTTGTGAAAAGAAAGTGTAAAATTTTTTGCAGTTGAAGTTTGGTTTTGTGAGTTGTGTTGTGATGAAAATGAGTTGGAAAACAAGTGTTGGCCAATCTGAAGGGTTTACTCTAATGGGAATATCGAGTCA
This sequence comes from Ilex paraguariensis, assembly GCA_963454935.2. Taxonomy (NCBI): domain Eukaryota; kingdom Viridiplantae; phylum Streptophyta; class Magnoliopsida; order Aquifoliales; family Aquifoliaceae; genus Ilex; species Ilex paraguariensis. The sequence goes on from CAUOFW020001428.1 coordinate 12,782, forward strand.
ACTCAAACCCTTCCTCCAATGGTGCATAAGTGAACGATTGATTCGTGGGAAGTGAGGGACATAACGGAAGTGAGGATCCACATGACAATGCCTATGGGATATTAGGGATTCACACTCTGGTCCACACTTAACTTAGTCAAACTGAACCACCGTACACCGAGGGGAGGAGAGGGAATGAGTTGAGATGGTATACCCAAGTGGAGGCCTCCCTTGGATTAACCAACTTAAAGATTTAGCTACTCATGATTAAAGGAAAACCAACAATGTAGTGAGAATGCATTACAGGGAAATAAAAATGTTTGATGCAGTAAATGCCAGAAGCATAAACTAAATGAGAATGCATTTAATACCCATTTACAACTAAGAAATTTAAGAACATAGAAGCATTAATGGTAGAAGCTTTAATGGAAGACTAAACTTGAAAACACTTAGAGATTAATGACATTCAAAGCATTAAAGGAGGCTTGGAAGATTCTTACATGAAATTAAAAGACAATACATGGAAGAAAATGGAAAAATCTCAACTTCTCTTTCTAACACTATTTATCTTCTTCCTAGAGCTTCTCTATCTATATTACAATGTATATCTTGCATAATGATCCTGGAGAGCTCCTTCCCTTATCAAAAATGTCCATGGAATGATGCCCTAGCTAGGTGATGTGATCTCCATCCATAGGTTGTCAAGAGAGTGGGTTTGACAGGGTTGAACAAGGTGGTGCAGGCATAGCCTGCACACCTAGCATATTCTCTCTCCTCTCTCCTCATTGATGATCAAAAATCCAAAATTCCAAGATAGGGGACATTAGGGATGTTCATGGTGTAAGACATGTCAGGGATGGGTAAGAAGATGAGTGGTGGGACTCTAAAGACGGCAGAGCCTGATATATAGAATCTGGGCTGTGTCAGCAGAGAGTACCAGAACTTAGTACTAGTACTGCGAACTCTAGTAGCCTAAGAGTACCGGTACTGCAAACTCCAGTAGCCTAAGGGTACCAGTACTGAGTTCCGGTACTATGAACTCCAGTAGCATAAGGGTATCGGTGCTGTTTCTCCTATTTTTGCTGGTTCTTTGGTTTCCTCTCCTCCAAAGCTATCTTCAAGCCATCCTTTCATTAGCATTCACCTCAAATCACAAAAGAAGGCTTTAAAAAGCCCCATTTATCACCTTTTTTCTGCAAACACCACAAATCTTCATTAATAGCTCAAACAACACAAATCCACTCATTTAATCCCAAAAGCAATTGAAAAAGGAATGTATTAGCACATGAAATATGCAATGTTTTGTGCTAATCAATGATTGGGTTTGGGTTCACATGCGCAAAGAAAGATTCCCAGCACATAGGAGGACTAAGTTGCATCCTTGAGGAGATGGACCGTTCCAAATTCTTGAGAAGATTAATGACAATGCATATAAAGTGGATCTTCTAGGTGAGTATAGTGTTTCTACTACCTTTAATGTTTATGATCTTTCTTCTTTTGATGTAGGTGAAGATTCAAGGTCGAATCCTTTTGAGGAGAGGGGGAATGATGGGAACCAAGGTGGGCCTACTCTTAATAATCCTTTGCAAGTTCTAGATGATCCAATTACAAGATCAAGAGCCAAGAAGATCAAGGAAGCAATGCAAGGATTGGTGTAATCCACCTGCAATAAAGATAGCAAGAGCCCAACACTTAAGATATGCTTGAAAGAAGGAGAACCAGTTTTGATCCAATTGATCAAAGCTATGGCAGACATGACTTAGAGATAGGGCCTATTGTTTTTAAGGCTTTCAATTTGTTTAAAGAATTTTTATTATTAGTTTAGAATAAGTGGGCTTGAGGATGCTTAGCCCACATATGTCTTATTGAAGTTACTGTAGCACAACATTATTCACGCTACAGTACCCGCGATACTATTCACTCAAGGGCAATTTTTTAGAGAAAGGGTCACAAATTTTAGTCTAGGGTTTTATCATGTTTTGGGAAGGGTATTTAAAGGATGTAACCAACCACTTCAAGAGGGCAGACAATATTGAATTTTAGTTGGGAGTTGAGTTTACTCCTCTTGTTCTTGATTGAACTTTTGAACTTATCAAAGGTAAATCACAACCTTTGTAGCGTTCCGCCTTGTAATTTGGGTTCTTGAGATGGGTTCTTCAATGGGTCTAGATTTTAATATAATCTAGGTTCTTGAAACGGGTCTAGATTCTCCATCCATAGACTTGAGTTTCGCTTTCTTATGTTATTTTTTCAATATTGTTGTTGGGTCTCAAAGCAAGTCGATTGGGGTTTACATTATTTCTGATAGTAAATAGGTTAGCCCTACACAAGTAGTACCCAGAAAGTCTGGTGTCACGGTAATGAGAAATCAAGAAAATGAATTGGTCCCTATGCTTACAGTCACTGATTGATGTATGTGTATTGACAATCAAAAACTAAATTCTCTTACCAGAAAAGACCATTTTCCTCTACCTTCCCTAGATAAATTTCTGGAAAGGATAGCTGAACATACATTTTATTGTTTTTCAGATGCTTCGACTACAACCAAATTAAAATAATAATTGAAGACAAGGATAAAATAACTTTTACATGTCCTTTTGGTACTTTTTCTTATAAAAGAATGTCATTTGAATTGTGTAATGCCCCAGCTACTTTTCAGCATTGTATGTTATATATTTTTAGTGACATGGTGGAGTGATTTTTAGAAGTCTTTATGGATGATTTTCTTTGTATGGATCATTTGAATTGTGTTTAGAAAATCTTGAAAAGGTCCTTACTCGGTGTGAGGAGACAAACCTTGTTTTAAATTGGAAAAAAAGTCATTTCATGGTTACACAAGGCATTGTTTTAGGTTATGTTGTTTCCACTGAGGGAATTGAAGTTGATAAATCAAAGATTAATTTGATAGCTAATCTTCCTCCACCTAAGATGTAAAAGATATTCAGTCCTTTCTAGGTCATGCAAGATTCTATAGAAGGTTCATTAAAGATTTTAGTTTGAATATGTACACCAATGTGTAATCTTCTATGCCGGGATGTACCATTTGATTAGAATGAAGCATGTCAACTAGCATTTGATCAACTTAAGAGCATGCTTATTTCTACACCAATTATGCAATCTCCTAATTGGTCCTTACCTATCGAATTAATGTGTGATGTTAGTGATTATGCTGCAGGAGCTATCTTAAGACAAAGAAAGATAAGTGACCTTATGTGATTTACTACGCAAGCAAAATTTTGAATGATGCATAGATGAATTATTCTACCACATAAAAAGAATTTCTTGCTATAATATTTACTTAATTCAGATCATGTATAGTTGGATTGTCAATTGTTGTGTTTATTGATCATACATTTTTGAAGTATTTGCTTACAAAAAACGGATTCTAAGTCATGTCTCCTATGGTGGATACTGTTACTTCAGGAATTTGATCTTATTATCAAAGACAAGAAGGGAGTTGAAAATGTGGTAGCCGATTGTTTATCAAGGCTGAATTACAATACAAAAGAGGTGTCAGTACCAATCAAGGAAACGTTTCCTCATGAGCAATTTACAATAACAGAGGTACCATGGTATGCAAATATAATTAATTATTTAGCTATAGTTACCATTCCTTTTCTCTATACTTTGACCAACAAATATAATTTTTAAGAGAGGTACGCAATTTCTTTTGGGAAGATCCCTATGCATTCAAATACTGTAAGGATGAGATAATAAGGCGTTGTATATCCAATCATAAAATAGGTTAGATTACTTTTTTTTGCCATTCTCAAGCCTGTGGTGGACATTTTTCTTTAAAGAAAATCACTGCTAAAATTTTGTAGTGTGGATTTAATTGGTCCACTCTTTTTAAGGATGTACATGTTTTTTGTCTCAATTTTGACTGATGTCAAAGGTTGGAAAATATTTCAAAGAGAAACACGATGTGTAAAACCCTTTGCCGCTATAGTACAGGTTGTGAACCTGAATTTTTTTAGATCTCAGATGATAAAACGGACCTCACTGTTGAATTCATCTCGTGAAATCTAGTTACCCTATCAAATTTCATCGAATTCTGGGATAGTCAAATTTTTTAAGTTTTACGAGACGGTCGAGTCTCGGGTGACCCCAGACAATAAAATTTTTAATAAAATTTCAAAATTTTGAAAATTACTTAAGGTAAGTTAAAATAAAAATATTTTGAACTTAAACTGGGACAAAATTTAATAGTTTCAGGGCGAAAATGGACCCGAAAAAAATAGGGTCGTGTGGTAGATTGTGGGCCAAGTATTAAGAAGTATAAATAGGAGAAAAAATAAGACTTTCCCCCATTCTCTTGTTCAGCCGTTAGCCGATAAAGAAGAGAGGGAAATAGAGAAGATTCTCTACCTTCTCTCTATGATCTACGACTCCACAGTGCTCGGATCCACTCGGGCCAAGAAGGAAAGTTGTTATCCTCGATGTGGGCTACAAAACCATACCAAGGAGGTCGGTTTTGGGCGAGATTTCAAGGACGGGATTTTTGGGAGGAGAAGATTCTAGCTTGAATCGGGTTCTTGGAGCTTCCCAACATGTTCTTTACACTTCAAGAGGTAGGGTTCCTTCCTACTTGGGTGTATTTTACAACCTGTGGTGTTATATGTGATGGGTGGGGTGGTATAGTTATATATCATTTGCATATTGTATTTGAGATTGGCGAAATGGGTGTTGGAAACGGGTAGAGTAAATGCTTTCTCTAATTGGGTAGAGAAATGTTTTAAATTAAATCCCTAACTTGGAATGAAATTGTGGAACTCACTTGTGTATTTCCATGGAATTTGATGTTATGTGTTCATATTATGTTTTAGTGAAGGAAGTATGTTATTGGTATGTGTTATGTAATATCATGCTTGAGAATTGTTGTTCAATGTGGATGGAATGATATGTTGTTAACATGTTAGCATCATGATGGTTGTGGTAATTATATGCTTAGAATATAAATTACCATGAGAAATGTTGATATGTGTTTATTGATGTATTAATATGGTAACGAAAATTGGCAATTACATGCTTATGATATGATTAGCCATAAAATGTGGAAATAATTGTTAATCTAGCTCATATGACATTCATTATATATGAGGCATGACATCGATATAGCAATGATGTACTACATTGCATTTGCACACTCATCGCATCCATGAGCATGAAACTTGGGTGAGGGTATAAGAGTGTGCATGGTTTGGGTCAAACACCATCCTCGATGGATGACAAGTAGGCTTGGTACCATTGGACCAAGGTTCAACAAAGTTCCACGATTGCATAGAAAAGAAAACTTGTGTCGAGTATAGTAAGAAGGGCTAGACACTCCCTCGGGTGCAAGGCCCGGCTGCTAGTTCATACACTCTGTCGGTGCAAGTCCAAAAAGTGTAGAAAGGCTTACGGAGCCGGCGGTGAGATTCCAAAATCTGTTGCCCAACAAAGATACAAGATTTTATTTTGTAAAAATGCGCATTCAATGGGTAACATCCACAATGATTTGGTTTTATAAATACATCACTTTTATTTCAAACAATCATTGGTTGTATTTTTCGTCAATTGACGGATTCATTACACATGTGCATTGCATTGTGTAGTGGGAGTCGGTGAGGACTCGGGTTAAGATGCATGAATGAGTCTCATCTCATTTCGTAGCATGAAATAGAATTGCATATTCTTGTTTGGGAATGTTGTTGAGTGTGAAATGTTGCATGTGCATATGCCCTTAGGTTAGGGAGTAGCCTTTGTAGGGAATACTCTACTGGGCATGGCTCACCCTATATGAAAAAATATTTCAGGTACGGACTACACTCTGGTGGATGACATTCATTCGGAGCATCAACGATGAAGAAAAGCCATGTTGCGGCTTTCGAAAATAAGTTTTTGTAAAATCTTTTGTTTAAACCCACTTGGCATATAAATGTATGGAATGAGTTGTATTAGATGTTGTATATATTAGATTATATGTGAAAAACATGATTTAGTAAGTTTTGGATGAAAAAGGGTAGATTTTGGAGTGGGTTAAAATCGAAAATAGGTTAATTGGGCAAAACTGGACAAAGTGTACCAGTACTGCGTTCCGGTACAGTCTGCCCAGAAGGAAAAGCGTACCGGTACTGCATACCAAAACTGTCTCTCCAGAAGGCAAACTGTACTAGTACGCGGTACCGGTACTCTCTCCTAAATTCTAAAAATTTTAAATCATTTTACCATGCTTTTGGGCTTTGTTTTCCTTGGTTCCAATGATAGAAATGGACATTAAATGAGGTACATTGGACCTTGGTTGGATTAAATGATTAAAGGAACACAGGTTACATTTGTTGGTTAAAATCCCAGATAAAGGTATACTATTGACGTGATGTTGGATTGTTCGGCACTCATGGGTATTTTCGCTAGTTGACGGGTGGTCAACGGTTAATTAAGGACCCCAGTTTCAGGGCCTCACATGATGCCTTTAAACTCTATTTTGGTTATTGAAATTTTTGATTATTTGGACATCAATTTTATGGGACCATTTCCTCTCTCCTTTGGACATCTGTATATTTTGGTTGCTGTTGATTCTGTTCTTAAATAGGTTGAGGCTATTCCTTGTTGGAATAATGATCACCACACTGTGATTAAATTTTTAAAATAAAATATTTTTTCAAGATTCGAAATCCTTTGAGCTATTATAAGTGATGGTGGTGCACATTTTTGTAATTAATCTTTTGAAAATTTAATGAAGAAATATTTTATTTCACACAAAGTATCTACCCCTTATCATCCTCAAACAAGTTGACAAATTGAATTGGCCAATTTGGAGATAAAATGTATTTTGAAAAAAAATAGTTAACCAAGATCACAAAAATTGGTTCTTGAGACTGATTGATGCATTTTGGGATGACCACACTGCATATAAAACTATTTTGGAAATGTCTCCTTATCGGCTGGTTTATGATAAACTATGTTACTTGCCTATGGAATTGGAACATTGAGCATATTGGGCAATCAAAATGATGAAATTTGATATAGACAAAAGATGTGTATCCTGCGACCTTCACATTAGTAAATTAGAAGAATTGAGAAATGATGTATATGAAAATGCAAAAATTGCCAAGGCTAGAATGAAGATTTTCAAGATAAAAATATTGTGTGGAAGTCGTTTAAACCATCTCAAAAAGTCATATTATACAATTCAAGGCTCCACCTATTTCCTGACAAGTTAAGGTCTTGGTGGACAGGTCCATACATTGTTAAACAAGCTTTTGAACACGAGGCAGTTGAAATTGAGAATTCATTAAGTGGGAATGTTTTTAAAGTGAATGGTCAAAGGCTTAAGCTATATTATGATGGATTTGTTCGAAATGTTGATTCTATTTAGCTAATGGAATTAGAGTATGTGCCTTGAGAAGTTATTATGCACATTTTTTTGTAAATAGCAGTACTAACTGTTTCATTATTTGTTTTGCAGATTAGGGTTTTACACTATGGATATATTTCAATTCCAGGCCTTATTAGCAATTGTGTTTAAATTTTTTATTTATGATGTTATATATTGAGGTCAATGTTAAATTTAGGTTGGGGGATGGAATAATCCACAACCGTCTTTGTGACTAGCATACGTTAAAGAATCGGATAGTGTGTCCTTTTAAATAAATTTCAAAATTTTTTCAAAAATTTTCAAACAAATGGATGGAAAACTCCCGTGGTTTAACCTTTGATGTGTTACGCACTTTTCTAAAGGATGTACACTCTTTGATTATGGTAAAAACAAAAGTTGTGAGAAAGATAGAGATCTTTGGTAGTCAGGCAAAACCTATGCGGGGAAGAAGTTTATACGTTAAACACCGACAAGCAAATTGACTCGGTGGTTGTGTAAAGTGTGGTTGATTAATTCATATGAGATTATTCAATCATTGTTTTGAACCAATTTTGGGTCATATGTTAGATCGTTTTGACTGGATTAAGTATGGGCAGAGTAAGGATTATCTTGAGACGTCATCTTATTCTAGTCCAAAGCTTACAAGATATGTGCGGCGTGAGATTAATCGGTTCATTGATGTTCTCAACTTAGAAAATTATTATTGAAAATTGACCATGATCAAGAATGTGCAGTTTTAGGATTTTTCTATATAGTTTATGCATTTTAATGTGTTATTTTATGTGTTTTTGTGAGTTTAATTTTAAACTTTAGAAGATTGTATTTTTATGTTTAAATTAATATTTTAATGATGAATTTTGAATTAATATGAAGATTTATGATTGTAGGAAGCATAACTGAAATCAGGAAAACTATTGGAAATCAGGAAGGTGATTTGTTGGAACTACCAGATTGCTTGCTTGCCAAAAAAAGAAAGCCAGCACCGTTAGGATAGTACTGCCTATAAAACCCTGATAAATTTGAACTTTTAAGAAAAATAGCAAAATTGTAATTTGCCACTATGGTACAGGTTGAAAATCTAATTTTTTTTAAAACTCAGATGATGAAACAGACCTCACCGTTGAATTCGTCTCGCTAAATCTAGTGACCAGTCAATTTTCGTTGAATTTCAAGACAGTCAAATTTTTCATGTGTTTAAAAGGCGATTGAGTGTTGAATAACCTAAAAAAGAGATATGGAATAAATTTTTGAAAGTTAAAAAAAAATTTAAAGGAAGCTCATATAAAAATATCTTGAACTTGAACCGGGGCGAAATTTTATTGTTTAGGGACAAAATCGAACCCGAGAATGGAGAACGTGTGGCGCAATGTGGAACAAGCACCTAAAGGGTAGAAATAGGGGAGAAGAATTAGATTTCTCCCTATACCCATCAAATTTCTGAAAAATCAAAAGAAAAGATAAAAAAACTCCAACTTCTCTCTCTACGATTTATGGAGTTCTTTTGGTCGGAATTCTTTGGGCCAAGTATTAAAATTTATTTACACGATGAGAGCTATGCCTATGTACCAAAAAGGATGGATTTCACCAAATTTTTTGAGACGAGATTTTGGGAAATCAAGGGTTTGATCTTGGGTTGTAGTCTTGAAGGTTCTATCGTTGCTTTTAGGCTTAAAAAGGTAGGGTTTTCTCCTTAATTAGGTTTATTTTCAACCTAGAAGGATTATATGGAATGGGTAGGGTGTTAGAGGTATTTAACACTTACTTATTGTTGTTAATTTGATGAAATGGGCATTGGACATGGGTAAAAATAAATTATAGATTGTAATTTCTTGAAAAATTGTGATTTGTGGGCATGCTATGTGTTTATATTATGCCTTCAAGAATTAAGTGTGTTATTTGCATGAGATTGTGTGATAACATGCTTAAAAATTGTTGTTGGGTATAATGTTGATATATGCTTGGTGATATATTGACATTAAGATGATTCATGGTAATCATATGCATATGATATAATTTGTGACGCCCCTAAAATCGGGGGTCATTTTTCAACCGTTGACCACCCGTCAACTCGCAGAAATACCCGTGATCATCGCACAATCTGACTTCATGTCAACAACATTCCCCTTGACTGAGATTTTAACCCACACGTGTAACCTGTGTACATTTTATCATTTAATCAAATCATGGTTCAGTGTACCACATTCCATACTCCATTATAGTCCATTTATATCCTTGGAACCCAAGAACCCATAGCCCAAAAGTTTGTCAAAGTAATTTTAAAATTTCAAAATTTGGAAAGAGTACCGGTACAACAAGGTCCAGTGGGTTACCTGTACCGGTACAGATTTTCCAGTGGGTTAACCTGGGTGACTAGAATTCGCGAGACGAACCCAACGATTAGGTCCGTTGCGTCATCTGAGCTCTTAAAAAATATGAATTTTCAATCCTCATTATAGTGGAAAATTACAGTTTTACCCTTTTTCAAAAAAGGTTCAAATTAAAAATAATTTGAACTTAAACCAGGACAGAATTAAGTCGTTTCGGGGCAAAAACGGACTCGAAAATAAGAAACGTGCAGTGCGACGCGGACCGCACAATTAAAGACTATAAATAAGGAAAAATATTTGATTTTTTCCTCACATGTTCTGCTGGTCCACACGTTGGAAGAGAAAGAGAGAGAAGAGAGAAAAGAAAAGAGAGATTTCTACCTTTCTCCCTTCGATCCATAGAGTTCCGTCGGTCGGAATCGCTTGGACCAAGAGTTAAAGTTGATCACCACGATGAGGGCTACGTCTACGTACTAAGAACGAAGGATTTCACCGAAGATCCAAAGAAGAGATTTGGGAAATCAAGAGTTTTGGAGCTTGGAAGGTGTTCTTGAATGTTCTTCCTTTCATTTACGCTCCAAGAAGTAGGGTTCCCTCCTACTTTGGTTTATTTCTTACCTAGGACGTTTTATGAAATGGGTAAGTGTGTAGAATAACCTAGGTCACTTGACTATGGTTATGGAAATGAGGAAATGGGTATGGAAATGGCTTAGAGAAATTCCTAGTTAAGTTTGGTGTAGGGAAATCACTGGTGAAATTCCTTGGAACTTGATATTGTTGGGCATGATATGTGTTGCTATTGTGCCTTGTGAATGATATGGGCGAATTTGTGTGATAACATGAATTATTTGCCTCGAAGGTATTTTGCTAAATGCCTATGTGGAATTAAGTTTGTTATGACATGAGTTATGTATAACATGCTTGTGACTTTTTGTTGAGGATGAATGAGTAGAGATATGTTGTTAATACATTAACATCATGATAATTTATGGTAATTATATGCAATTGATATAAATTGCCATGACATATGTTGAAATATGTGGTTAAATTAGCTTATATGACCTTCATTACATATGGAGCATGACATTGATATTGCAATGGGGTGCATTACATTGCATTTGCACGGGGGAAATACATCCATGACCATGATTATGGGTGTGTGTCTGCATGGTTGGATCAATCATCATACTTGGTGATAGATGATGGGCTCGGGAAAGTTGGATCGAAGATTTGACTGAGTCATATGGTTGCATGAAAGAAAAATTTGTGTCGGGTATATCAAGAAGGGATAGATCCTCCCTCGGGTGCAAGACCCAGCTATTTGGTTCATATACTCCCCTATGGTGCAATTCCGAAAAAGTGTAATGGCTTACGAAAGCCAGCGGTGTGATTCCAAAATTTGATACTCAACAAAGACACATGATTTTATTTTACAAATGGTCATTCGATGTGCGTCATCCAACAAAATTTGGTTTTATAAACACATGACCTTTATTTCAAAATAATCATTGGATGAAATTCATCAATGATAGGTTTGCTACACATTAGCATTGCATTGTGTTGCGGGAGTCGGTGAGGACTCAGGTTAAAGTGCATGAGTGAGTGTCATCTCATATCATGACATGACATAGTAGAATTCCAATGTTGAATGGCATCTTTTGGTTTGGAATGGAAATTAATGTTTGATTGTTGCATGTGCACATTTCATATGCATCTAGGGGGGGTAGCCTCTGTAGGAGATACTTTATTGAGAGTAGCTCACCCTATATAGAAAAATGTTGCAGGTGCGAGGTTCACACCGATGGAGGACTCTCATTTTGAGTCTCAAAGATGAAGAGAGATGGCTTGTGGCTTTTGATAGCTCAATCTGTATAATTTTTGTGAAAATTATATTTTGGGCATGTAATCGTATGAAATTATCTGTAATAGAACTTGTATATGATGGGTTTCATGTGAAAAACCTTATTAAACATGTTTTGGAAGTCGGTGGAATAGTTTGGAAATCAAAAACAGGTGAAACAAGCAAAATTGGGCAAAGAGTACCGGTACAATGAGGTCCAGTGGGTTACCCGTATCGGTACAGATTTTCCAGTGGGTTAACTGTACTAGTACAGTCTTGTCCAGAAGGCAGAGCGTACCAGTATGCTTTAGCAGTACGGATTTTCCAGAAGGCTCACAGTACCGGTACTCTTTCCATTGAAATTTTAAAATTACTTTGCCAAGCATTTGGGCTATGGGTTCTTGGGTTCCAAGGATATAAATGGACTATAATGGAGTATGGAATGTGGTACGTTGAACCATGATTTGATTAAATGATATAATGTACACAGGTTACACATGTGGGTTAAAATCTAGGTGAAGGGGGATGTTATTGACATGACGTCGGGTTGTGCGACGATCACGGGTTGACGTGTGATCAATGGTTGAAAAAAGATCCCCAGTTTTAGGGGCATCACATAATTGGCCATGGAATATGTTAAAATGTGGTTAGAAGGGGTTAAGAATTATCCTAGCTCACCGCCAGTCTACTACTGCAGCAAAGCTTTGAGGGGAGTAGAAGAGAGATATCCAAAGGTGAAAAAACTTGTCCTAACTTTTGTAACAGCAGCAAGGAGTCTCAAACCTTATTTTCAGGCTCACACAATAGAAGTCCCCACAGATCAACCAATAAAGTAGGTCTTGCACAAGCTAGAATCATTAAGAAGACTAATCAAGTGGGCGATAGAGTTCAACGAGTTCTAAATTAGGTACAAGCCCAGAACTGCTATCAAAGGACAAATATTGGCAGACTTCATTTCAGAATTCACGACAGATCATGATGCATCCCCGGATGCAACCTAACTGCTCCTAACCACTTGACGTGCAAGTTTTCTATAGATGAAGCAGCCAACGCCAAAGACAGCAGTGTTGGATTAATTCTGACCTCACCAGATGGGAAATATATAGAGTACGCCCTTAGACTTGATTTCAAAGCTTCAAATATTAAGGTAGAGTACAAGGCCATAATTGTTGGGCTCAAACTAGCCCACTCCATGGAGGCTGAGCAACTCGTAATACATAGCGACTCCCAGTTGGTAGTAAAGCATATAGAGGAAGCATACGAAGCTAAGGGAGAAAGGATGGTTCTATACTTGAAGAAGGAAAAAAAGTTAATGGGAAAGTTGGAGCAGGTTAAGGTCGTGCACATTTCCCAAGCAAAAAAATTCCCAAGCTGATGCCCTTGCTAGACTAGCCACCATTTCACAAGAGAACCTAGATAGGCTCATTCTAGTCAAACACCTAATCGAGCCTTCCATGAGCTCCGAGATCGAAGAAGTGTTTTTTGTTCAGAATCAGCCAACCTAGATGGACCCAATTAGGGAATACTGATATAATGGAACCCTTCCAACAGATTCCAAAGAAGCAACAAAGCTAAGAGTCAGGTCATCCAAATTCACTATCCTTTAGGATAGCCTGTACAAAAGAGGCTTCTAATCACCACTCTTGAGATGTGTTGGGGACGAGGAGGCAAACTACATTTTAAGGAAAATCCATGAAGGCATTTGCGGAAAACACATCGGAGTTTGAACTCTAGTTGGACAAGCTTTAAGGCAGGGATATTTTTGCCCCCATGAAGTTCAAGAATGTAATAAATCTCGTCAAGAAGTTCAAAACTTGTTAGTTGCACGCCAATATTCTGCACTGCCCTCTAGAGCTCCTCACCTCGGTGGCTAGCCCATGACCATTTCAGTAGTGGAGGTTGGATATACTCGAACCCCTCCCAATAAGCGCTGGACAGTGTAAATTTGCAATAATTGGGCTGGTTTACTGCACTAAATGGGCGGAGGTGGAGCCTCTCGCAAAGATCATAGAGTAGAAAATCTAAGGCTTCACTTGCAAGTTTATAATCTACAGATTTGGAATTCCAAGGGCACTCATCTCAGATAATAGGAAGAAGTTCACAATTTTAGGTTCAAAAGATTTTTGGCCGAGCTGGGCATATATAATTACTTCTCGGCACCAGCTCACCCTCAATCAAATGAGCAAGCAGAAGTGACCATCCAGAACATCAAAATAGCTCTGAAAACCAAGCTCGAAGCCTTAAAAAGCCAATGGGTGGAACAACTGCCAAAAGTGCTATAGGCTTACAGAATCACTACTAGAGCAGCCACTCATGAAACACCTTTTGCCTTGGCTTATGACACTAAAGCAGTGGCCCCTGTGGAATTAGGCTTCCTATCTCATTAACCTCGAGCAAAATCACGAGTCGCTTCTTATCAATCTTGACCTCTTAGACGAAAAGAAGGACAAAGCCTTTGCAGCGCATCCTTGATTATTAGAGAAAGATGACACGATATTACAACACGAAGGTCATGCAAAAGAGTATCAGAGTGGGAGACTTAGTCTTCAAATAGCTCCTCCCAACTGGGAAGGATCATATTCATGGAAAGTTAGGATCCAACTAGGAAGGTCCGTACATCGTGTGCAGAATAGTCAGACCCAAAAATTACGAGCTGCAAACTAAGGAAAGAAGAGCTTTGCCTCATTCATGGAATATTGATCATTTAAAAAGATTCTTTCAGTTGCTAAGAATCTTGCTATCATAAAATTCCCTACAATAAATGAGAATTTTTGGATCAATTATAGTCTTTATAACTAAAGATGAGTTCCTTAGCTAATAAACAAATGATGATTTCCTTGACTTATAAATGAACGATGAGCTCCTCAACTCTTAAACAACGATGAGCTGCTTAGCTCATAAACAAACGATGAGCTCCTTAGCTCATAAACCTATGATGAGTTCCTTAACTCATAAACGAACGATGAGCTCCACAGCTCATAAACCTAAAATGAGTTCCTTAACACATAAGTAAAAGATGAGATCTTCAACTTATAATTAAAGATGAGCTCTTTCACTCATAAATAAGAGATGAGTTCCTTAACTCATAAATTAAAGATGAGTCCCTCAGCTCATAAAATAAAAGATGAGCTTTTCAGCTCATAAATTAAAGATGAGCTCCCCAGCTTATAAACTAAAGATGAGCTTCTCAGCTCATAAACTTAAGATGAGTTCCTTAACTCATAAATAAAAGATGATCTCTTCAGTTCATAAATTAAAGATGAGTTCTTTAACTCATAAACAAAAGATGAGTTCTTAGCTCATAAATAAAAAACAAACTTCTCAGCTTATAACTGAGATGAGTTCCTTAACAGACCTCACACTTTAGATTTCTGACAAAACAAAAATGCTTACAGAAGACCAAAGCTCTCCTCAAAGCAAGGGGCAAAGGGAGAAGATGACACAGAAATAAACAAAAAGATAACTTTTTCATTCAAATCAATTACAAAGTGAAAAATAATAAATAGAAAGCCCTAAGTATCTATAGCCAGATCTGCAGTTTCTTCGACAACTCGGGGCAACTCAGGAGTAGTCATTCCCTTCGATAAAACTACAGTAGAAGAAAGATTGGTTGAAGTAGGAGGATCTTTGAGAAGAGAAGATTCAGAGGCCTCATCATTAGTAGGAACAGTTAGAGGATGAGGGACTGTCAAGTTAGTGGCAGGAATGCTTAGAAAACTAAACCTCAGTCTCGATGAGAACCAACTCAGGAGCCTGGACCTTAATCTCAATAGGAACCAGCCCAGGAGCCTCGACCTCATCCTCAATAGGGATAACACCAAGAGCTTCGACCTCGACCTCTGCCTCATTCTCTGTTGCTGGTCCTTCCTCCTCATCCAAAGGAGGATTAAAGTCAAACTCCTAATCAAACTACTTGTTCATAGCCTACACTTGGAATGCAAAGGAACCATTGGCCCAGTTCATGGCACACTCATCTTGGATCTCAGCTATATGGATGTCCCTCTCTTGCACCTTGGCCCTTTCCTCCTCAATCTCCTTCAAAAGGACAGAGTTGACCTCAACGAGCTCCTTGTATTCATTATTCACTGCTTGGACAACATCACATGCCTTAAAGACATCCTTCTGTGCTTGGAATATCCTATCTATTTTGAGCATGATCTCATCATCCTTCCTCTTGACCTCAGCCTCCAAGTCCTTGTTCGCCAGCACAAGCTTTGGACATGAGCCTTCAAGTCTTGCACCTTTGCCCGCAGATTGTCCTTGGAGGACTTTTGAGCCACCTTAGCATCCTTCTCTAAAGCTTAAACCCTTTCCACCAGAGCTCTCACATGGGTTGCTGACTCACATTCAGCCTGAATAGTGGTATACACCCAAGTATAAGTGGTCAAATTGCAATACAATACTCGGTTTAAGTCCGAGGTTGAACCCACAAGGAATTGATCTTTGGAAGTTAAAATGGAAATGGTGAAATTGTTACAGATACAAATGTAGTGAAATAGCTGGTGGTGTGAGCTTAGAACAACTAAAATAAACTTGATTAAAAATATGGAAATACGGTAATTAAAAGATACGAAATGTGATAATTAAAAAGATACCCTCCAATTAAGGGATTCCATATGCATTATATTGGCTAAGTACTGGAAATGCCACCTTATAGCAATTAACCCCCACTTTATTGGAAATTCAACCGTTAGGTATGATGTGTGTTAAATCCTATCCACCAACTGATTAGGTTAGCTGACAGGTATATTTCTATGCGACAACCAAATAACCCAAGTAATCTAGAAAGCAAGTCATTCATGAGGAATACTTGAATTACTCAACCGACATATTTGTACCATGCAACAGTTAAACAACTATAGTAGGCAAGCCATTCAGAAGGAATACTACAGTTATTCAATTGGAAGGTTGATGATTCACTGATGACAAGATTCTGGTTTATGCATTGAATCAAAAGTATTGGCTATACCGAGACTTAACCTGTCTATAACAATCAATCAACTATTATGTAAAGCCCAATCACGTGTATCACTGTATCATGTATGAAGTACATAACTAGTAGATAGTATGGTATATAGCATTAGGTGCTAATCGGTGTTCATAACCATGAGCATATTATAAATGTAACCATTCATCAACAAATAAGGTATATATAACAATAAAGCATAGTTATAAAATCGGCATTTCCATAACTTAATCAATAGCTTACATATGTTCACCTTTCACCGAAGGGTATAAGTGGACTACTCACGCCCCATTGCTATAGACATGCAAGAGGTGTAAGATAGTTCCATTACAATACAAAATAAAACACAGACACTCCCTTCCTAAGGAATAGTTGAAACACAATCCCTCTTAATGTTGATTAGGGCACAAAAGTGGCAAACGTTCAATCCTCAAAGTAGAAAGGTATATCATAAATGTAGAAAATAAGAAAAGCATCGGCTGGAGGTAACCTAGAAAGTTGGCTAGAAGAGGTTCAATAGGGCTTCGTTGTATTATTTCTGACTTTCTTTCACTCACTAACTATTTCTGACTCTCCTTGAATATCCCTGACTCTCCTCCACTCTCTTTGGACTTCCCTCTAACAAATCTTCTGAATGCTAGAAATCGAAAGTTGCAGGGCTTATTTATATAAGGCCAAGGAGACCACTTGACGTGGCAGAAGAAGGGTGATTTTCATTTTTTAGTGATCAGATTAATATTATACACCCAAGTATTGGTGGTTTAATTGTAGTTTTCTCGGTTTTAAGTCCAAGTATCGATCCCACGCAGAGTTTTAATAATTTGGAAACGAAATTAAATAGTTAAGTTGCTAATTCAAATAAGATATCATGTGATAGCTTGTGATGTGAGCTTAGATTGGTAACTAGTCTAAGAAAACAGTTATGTGCAGATAAAGTAAGACAATAATAAAAAGTATCCTTCAGTTCAAGGATCCTATATGCATTATATTGGTTAAATGCTGGAAATGCTATCTTACAACAATTAACTTCCATTTTACTGGCAAGTCAATTGGTAGGTCTGATGTATATAAACCATCACACAACAACTTCTTAGGTTAGCTGGTGGTATACATGACAACTGATTAATCCAAACAAACCAGAAGGACAAGTCATTCATGAGGAATACTTGAATTATTCATTTGTCTTCATAATCGTAGGTGCATACATAATAAACCATAACACAACCACTTTTTAGGCCAACCAGTTGTAGTAGTCATAACACAACAACTTCTTAGGTTAGCTGGTTATAGATATGTCAATTGATTAATCCAAGCAAACTAGAAGGACAAGTCATTCATGAGAAATACTTGAATTATTCATTCGACTATATCTTGTGATACATATATGCCAGTTAAACATCCTCAGCATTTCGTTGGAGGACTAGCCATACCGATAGGAATGCTGGTTGTTTGACCAGAAGGTTGATGATACACTGATGACCTACTTCCAGGCACAGCACTAAAAGTACGTACATCATTGTATCATGCATGAGGTATATAATACATAGATATATAAATATATAAAACATCAGTATTTCTAGAATTTAACCAGTAATATACATAGGTTTACCTCTCACTGGAGGATATACGGAACTACTCACGCCCCATTGCTACAGACAAGCAAGGAGTGCGGGTAGTTTTCATTACAACTGAAATTAAAAGACAGAATTTAAAATTTCTTTCACAAGGAACAACTAAAACACAATCACCTTTATTATCAGTTAAGACAAAAAGGTGACGAAAGTTCAAGTATTCGAATAGAAAGATACAACATAAATGTAAAAGTACAAAGTTTAGACTAAAGTGCATCACGGACTGGATCGCTTTTGCAACTTCTCTTTTTCTCTCTCTTTTCTCTTTCTTTTTTTTTTCTCTCTTGGCTTTCTCTCTTGGTTCCGGCCTGTTGAAGAACGAAGCAAGGCATGTCTATTTATAGCCATTTGAAGAAGTAGGAGGTGGAAGGCTGGAGATAGGATCAAGGGGGACCGTCCGGATGGTGGTGCTTTGCTGGAAATTCCCACTTGCGTTGTATGCTGACTCTTCTTGTGGGTAAAATTACACTTTGGCCTATATTCTTTTATGCTTTTATGCATTTCTCCTTGTATTCTCCGGTATTTCAGCATTTAACCTGCAACTTGTAAACATAACATACATAAAATCCTAATTACCGTATAAACCCTAATTGACTCTAATTAATAGTTTTTAGTTATTTTATCACACCAATTTGACTCATTAACTATTCTAATTTATATACTAATTAGGGTTAATCAAAGGGACTGGCCAATCAGTTGCTTGTGTTGCATAAATCAACCAATGTAAGGGCAAGGAGCTTAAGGCAATTTAGCTGGCCGTCCAAAAGCCACTAAATCACTGGTTTTTGCATGCTGGTTCCCTGATTGCTTTGATGTTGAATTTACACTTTGATCCCCTTTTATTTTGACTTTTATAATTGGCTCCCTTGTACTTTGTAGCATTTATCCACAAAACCCTAAAAAATAAGACAATTAATGCATTAACCTTAATTTAGGCACTAACCCTAATTTCATGTGTTTTGATTGTTTTAACTCTTTTAACTAACACAATTGACCTATTAATCTGGTTCAATTACGCACTAATTAGGGTTAATCACACCTCCTAACCTAAGCATTACTAGTCCCTAGTAATAAAAATAAATAACAAAATAAAATCACTTTCGTAGATGACACGATTGAATTTAGCATATGCAACAAGTCATTAAACCCCTAGGTGATCCTTAGTGGAGAGTGTTGTCTCGTGAAGGTTTCCAGTGAAGCTACCTACAAACTTCAACAGTTAGAATACAATAATTCATATTTTTCATAAATAAAATTAAATCACCATTCCTCTGATTTGCCAGGATACCTCCCTTCCCTGATCACTATAAAAGTAACACGCATTAGTTGCGACACTATCCATATATTTTAAGAAAAACTCGTGTGTGTGTGCAATGATTCTTTTATTTCAAAAATCACTAAAGAAATATCACCACCCTTCACTTTGTTGTACAAGAATTAGCCTAGATGTCAATCCTTTCTTAGAAATCACTCAACAAAGAACACACTCTCATTATAGTGACTATCACTCAAAAATTACACGTGTTAGGAATATTGTTAACAAAGCAAATAATTTCACATGTAATATATCAAAAGAACGGTTATTTGAATAAAACTGGAATTTTGGCATAATCCCATGAAAGAATATTAACACAACATCAAACACATTATCAACCCTTTCCCTTCCTCATGAACAGATGGAAATAATACACATGCATGACTCCTGGAATCAAAAAAGACTTTATTAAGGTTGTAACATAGCCATGGGTTTAGGATTTAAGAAACGACATCAATGGTATTCAAAAGCTATCATTTCTTGTGTATTGTGGCACACCTCCTTCTAATTTTCAAGACTTTCATATATATGGTATTTCCATTCTTTCATTTTCTTTCTCATTTTTCACTTTCTTGGCTCTTTTTCTTTCTTTACTTTCTTTTTCAGTTGTTCTTCCACAGACTTTTTCTTTCTTTTTGAATAGTAGTCTCCATCTTCTTTTCTTTGCTCTTTTCTTCTACTCTTGCTTTTCTGTATGATACTGATTTAGAAGAGGGTTCAAGAAAATTAGATAACAAAGGTATGTCAAATATATTTCTATGGCTCAATTAACATATGGGTTTTATGAAAAAGAAATTATACTTTAAGACTCAATCACGGCTAACTAGGGATATAATTTTGTAAAAGAAATGGCTAAGGCTCACAATTTAATTCAAAAATGGCCTAAGATCATTTTTCAAAAATCATACACCTGCATAGTTCCGAATTGAAAATTTAAGGAAAATGCTAACCATGTAATTCAATGAGTGCTAATCAAAACAAAAATAATGAGATTATTCAAGGAAATTTATCGCTGAATCGAAAATTCTTACTTGAAGTAAATTGTGAAATATCTCTCCAAGGAGGATAGGCTCAAAATCTGCAATAGATTTTACATCTCCACTACATATGTAAGCTTAATAAAGGAGTGTAGCATTTAAAAAGTTTCTCAAAATAAGGAATTTTACGTGCTTAGAATAAGAGTTTAAATAAAAATATTAGGATAATGCACAACTGCTGTGTGAAAATCCCGTGCAATCAGGTTAAGGATATCCCTGCAAAACATAAGAATAATAACCTAATTGTAACGTGAATCACATGAAATAAGCATCATAAATTAACAAAATTTAACCAAAAACTTAAACTAGATTAACTCAGAACCAAATTTGAAACAACATTCACAATGTAAATACTAAAATGAAAATGTAGAATTTAAAAATGTTCAGGAAAGTAGTAGTAGAAGTGATAATGTGTGGAATCTTTGGAAAGGTCTCTGATCAGGAAGTATAAGGGCCTCCACCGAAATCCTCTAAGTAGCCTCAATATCACTGTCTGGTTCTACTTGTAGTTAGCCATGCATTAATTAAGTTGGGTGATACTGGTCCCTAGCTGGGTGACAGTGGTCTCCAACCCTAGCAAAATCTGTCTGTCGGACCAATCATCAACTGGTATATACGACTACTCCTCCTATGGCTGAGGCTGCTCTAGTGGGTGACAATCTTTAGCTCCTTGGAATGGTTCTTCATGCTGTACAGGCATTACTTCGACCTGTTCCTTGGGCTGGACTTAATGGCTCTTCTTTAGAGATGTCTTATCTAACGGTGCAAAGTGCTCCACCATTGGGCACGAGGGATTCGTGATTACTCCGTTACTCCTAAAAAGCTTAGAAACTAACATGGCATATGGAAATGAGGATTTCTTTGTTGTCATTGTAATCAACATGTAGTCCATGATCAAATTAGGGGATTGATATAGGAAATAGGTTGCTTAGTGTAAATCTAGTTTTTCTAGGCTTGGGGTAACAGACTGTTAACTGTGATCAAATATAATATTTGGTACTTGTCTATTAGGTCCCCTTGCTTAATGTATTTGTTCGGCCTCCCCCATACATAGTTCGGATTCCCTGTCACTTCTATCCCTAAATTAGTCATATTTTGCAATTGAGTGCAAGGGTATTGCGGGTTGGGATGTCTCGGCATGGGCTGGAAAAAATTGGCGATAGTAGCTAGTGTAACTTAGAAAACCACACCTCTAACATACACATGATGTTCTCTACCCCCGATTTCTTGTGCATGAATATAAAATTCATGGAATCAATATTCAATTGCAGGAGTAGCAGACTTGACATAATTTAACCAACCAAAGACAACAATATTTTGTCTAACACCACAATAGGCCGTTTATTAATAATAGTCTTAGAGAGAAAATGAGTATCATACCAGACTTATTGTCCACTATTTTCAAACATCGCAATATTAAAGATATTTCTAGCCTTGGGTTGCTCCAGAGGTGCTTCGGGTTGCGAAGATTGACCTCATGTTGCCCGACTCAAAAATCCTCGTGTTCTAAGTCTTGGATCCATGTTTTTCTTGATTTCTCTCTAAACTCTTGCTTTTAATGGATTCCGGTCGGTAAGAACCTAGAAAATGGCACAGGTAAGTGTTTAATCAGAAGAAATTTGAAAGAAAACAGTTGTATATAGCAGATTTGAGGAGAAATTACAGAGAGGAGATGTTGTTTTTGTATTCTACTGCGAGGGAAACTGGAAACTGTTCTGGTTCATGATTGCTGAGTATTTAAATGGGCAAGACCATTCGAACACCGCCACCACCACTGTTTGGATGGTAAGGATGTATTGGAATTTTGGCTTGCCTTCTGTAGGCTACTGACTGCTGGGCCTTTTCAGTTTCTGCTTCAGTTATTTCCTTACAGTTTAAAATATCATATTAACTCCACAATTATACTACTAATCCACTCACAATCCTATTAAACACTAACATATTAACCTAACAACCTAATTATTCTAGCAATTGTACTTACACAAAATTGATTTCACATATTCCTTAATCAATCTCAAATTCAATCAATATCCTCTAAATCAACTACACTAGTGATACGGTTAATTTCACTTCTCATATATCTTGACAACATGGGAGTGGAATAGGATGGCATCTCAGGGTATGTTTTACTTTGTCCATACCTAATCCAATCAAGATGATCTAACAATTGACCCGAAATTGATTTCGCACACTAATTGTATTCTTTCAAATGCATTAAATGACCACACTTCACATAACCACCGAGACGATTCGCTCGTCAACGTTTGGCAAAGGTGCTCTTTCTGTGCAAGGTTTTTGCTTGACTTTCTAACTTTCTAACAACCCTTGCTTTTGTTATGATCAATGAATTTATATCTTTTGGAAAAATACACATGATGTTCAATCTAAACCAAAACAATTGCACATCCATCTTTTTGAAAATTTTGGATTTTTGTTGAAAATTGACTCAAAAATGACTCGCCATCCAGTTCTTTAATGTCTTCTAGTCACAAAGACGAATATAGATTGTTCCCTCCCTAACCTAAATTAAACATTTTCCTCATTGTATAGCATAATGAAATAGAATATAAGACAATTTTTAATAAGATCTGGAGATGAGACACATCCATAGTGCAAAACCTAATCTGTAAGACAAACAACAAACGATTACTACTACTACTTGCAATCAAATACTTATAAAAAATTCTTAAAGCACATACACTAGTTCCATTAGCTAAATGGAACTCACATCTTGAACAAAATTATCATGATATGACTTAAGCCTTTGACCATTTACTTTGAAATTATTTCCAGAGAATGGATTCTCGATTTCAACTACCCCATGT
The DNA here is from genome assembly GCA_963454935.2 of Ilex paraguariensis. NCBI lineage: Eukaryota > Viridiplantae > Streptophyta > Magnoliopsida > Aquifoliales > Aquifoliaceae > Ilex > Ilex paraguariensis. Next base: position 36,059 of record CAUOFW020001428.1, read on the forward strand.
TCAAAAACTTGGTTGACAATGTAGGGGGCGTACCATTTTGACCTTAACTTTCTAGCAAATGGACGAAGTCTTGAACTAAATAATAGGACTTTTTGAGACGATTCAAAAGACTTCCACACTATATTCTTATCATGAAATGTTTTCATTCTAGATTTAGCAATTTTAGGATTCTCATATGCTTCATTTCTTAACTCTTCTAATTCATTAATCTGAAGTTTGTGGGATGCACTTGTGTAATGCCCCAAAATCCCCCTTGGATGACATTACTATTTAAAATCATTTACATCATGAAAACAACATATAAAATCTATAAATACAGATAATTTCATTCATCATCCATAATATATATACAACATCATCTAAAAGAATATGCTAGACCATGGCAATTACATCCAAAAGAATCAAACTTAATCTCACAGCGAAATAACAAAATATTAGACTTCACATTGTCTCAAAATGATTTCCTAGTCTAGAACATAAGAGAGTATAGCTCTAAACATCCACCTCGGGATCCATGTTCCCATCTATTGGAGCCTCCCAACGTGTTGGCTCATCAAATCTGAGCTCCTCCTCTAAACCAAAATCTAAAAATAAATATTGTTTGTAGGGGGTGAGCACTAAGCTCTGTAGAAAAATCCTCCCAAACTTGGACAAGATTTTGAAAACATATAAAACAAGTTGGTCTCATTTCACAAATATCATATACAACTTTTTGAAAGAAAATAGTGACAGTTCATCCGATCTCAAGTTTAAACAATATCAATAAATTAAACCATTTCCAACAATGTACATCAAATCACAACTTTTATCTTTCACGTCATTATGTATCTATGTATCTCAGGCATGATGTATGACATCGCATGAATAAACACATCTAGAATATCCTGGCCTACACACACACACCCAATTCTCGTAAGGATATCCAACTTTTAGGAAAAGCGTCTACCAACACATTGGGAGTGACGAATCCAACCAGGAATAGAATACTAACCCTCATCCTCGGTACCCATGAGAGAATAGTGATTTGGTCCTCACAAGGCACCAACCCCACTGCAAGTGGTAGAAAAAATTCAAACCCATACGGAGTAGGAAACACATCTACCCACTCTACGATACTCGGTCAACGGCCACCCATGGTCATCCAAACATCTACAAGAGATACAATTCCCAACAATTTCTCAAATCACAAGCAAATTTCAAAATTCTCAAATTTCACATGTAGTATTATCATAGAACAATTTAAGAAAATAAGTAAGAGATCATCAAAAATACCATTTTATTGTTCAATACAAAGCACTAGAGTTTTGAAATCAAGGACAAAGGAAAAATCAAGAGAAAATTCATTTCTCTTGAAAACTAGGGTTCTAAGGCAAGAAAAAGAGATTTGATAGCTATTCCACCATAGCTTCCTTCAAAACATGGAAATCTTTGCAAATATATCAAGGAGTAATGATTTCGTAGCATACATATATGATTGAGAGTGAAAAGAATACATATATGTAAACCCTAGCCTAAATGAACAAGAGTGGGAAGAAACCCCTACCTTGAATCAAAAGTTCCAAGCAAAACCTATGAGACCCGGGAAAAATTTTAACTTTTTCTGAAAAAGGGTAAAATGGTAATTTGCCATTATAGTGCGGGTTAAAAAATAAAATTTTTCTAGACCTCGGATGATGAAACGGACCTCACCGTTGGATTTGTCTCTCGAAATCTATTTAGCCAGACAAATTTTGTCAAATTCTGAGATAGTCGAGTTTTTTACGTTTTTCGAGACGACGGGCGTCCGATGACCCTTAAAAACGAAATTTTTATAAACAATTTTGAAATTTGGAAAATATTTTAAATAAAGTTCATATAAAATATTTTGAACTTAAACCGGTACGAAATTTAATCGTTTTGGAGCGAAAAATGGACCCGAACAAAGGAGGACACTTAGCGCGACGAGGGCCAAGTCTTTAAAAGTATAAAAGGGGCATAATATCTGAAAAAAAATCAGATCTTCTTCCCCAAGAGGCTGGGTGGTTCAGGCGTGAGAAGAGAGAAAGAGAGAATGTGGTTTTTCAAATTTTCTTCCGACGATTTCTTAAGATCCGTTGGTCGGAATCCGTCAGACCAACAACTAAAGTCGATCTATGCCACGAGGGCTACGCGTGGGTACCAAAAACAAAGACTTTCACCAAAGATTCAAAGACAAATTCCTAGAGGATCAAAGCTTTGGGGCTTGTTTTGGTGGAATAGAAGTCTCTACACTAATATTGAGGTAGGGTTCTTCCTACTTCGGTTTTACTCCTACCTTAAGGGGTTGTTTTGTTGACTGAAACATGGCTGTATTTTGGACTGACATATGGCTGTTTATAGACTGTTTTAGGGGCTGTTATATGGCCTCTTTTGGGTTGAAATCATGGGGCTGTTTTATGCTTGTTTAAGGGGCTGTTCTAGGCCTGTCTTTGGGCTGAAATTGTGCCTGTTGTTGGATGGAAAAATGGACTATTTTTGGATGAAAAAGTGGACTGTTTTTGGTGCCCAAAGGTGGACTGATTTTGTGCCCAAATGTGGACTGTTTTTGGACCCTAATGCGGACTATTTTTAGGCCACTTTGGGGATTGCATATAGGCCACTTTGTGGGCTGTTTTTAGCTCACTTTAAGGACTATTTTTAGGTCACTTTACGGATTGTTTGGGCTGATTTTTTGTGGGTTGTTATGGGTGCTAGTACATGAGCAGTTGTGTGTTATAATTTGTCATTCTGATTAAGTGTGTTATTGACATAAAGATAGTGATAACATGCTTGAAATTATTTTATGAAAAAGTGTCAATGTATATGCATGCGTGTGTTATATTGACATTATGACAAATTTGGTATCTATATGTTTAGAACATAACTTATCATGATATGTGCAGATTGTTCACATGTCATTCATAGCATATTGAACATTGTATCATTGTGCATAGAGGCATCACATTCATGGGCATAAGTCATGAGTGTGGGTGTGTGAGATGCATGGTTGATCAAACACCTTGTTTGGTGGTTGGTATGTGGGTTCGGGAAAAAGTGGATCGAAGATCCCGTTTGAGTCGCATGGTTGCATGGAAGAAAACTTGTGTCGGGTATAGCAAGTAGGGCTAGACTCTCCCTCGGGTGCAAGACCCGGCTACTGGGTTATACACTCCCCTGTGGTGAAATTCTGGAAAAGTGTAGTGTGATATACGGAACCGGCGGTATAAAATCCAAAATCCGCTGCCCAACAAGACACAAGATTTTGATTTATAAGAAAATACTCATTTAATGAGTTCCATCCAATAATGATCTGATTTATAAAATGCATGATTTTTTATTCAAAGTGATCATTGGATGTATTTCCGTCGAAGACGGGTCATTACACATTGGCATTGCATTGTGTTGTGGAAGTAAGTGAGGACTTGGGTGTAAGTGCATGAGTGAGTATCATCTTATTTCATGGCATGACATGATTGCATTTCAACATTGAATACATATTCTTGTATGAATGGTTGTTAAATGTTAAATGTTGCTTGTACACATTGCATATGCATTTAAGGTGGGGAGTAGCCCTAGTAGGAGTTTTTATCTACTAGGCATTGGCTCACCCTATACGGGAAACATTTCAGGTACGGGTCATACGCCGAGGGACGACACTTACTCGGGCACTTAAGGAGGAAGAAAAGCCGACTTGTGGCTTTCAATCCATTTCTTTTGTAAACTTAGACTTGTAATTAAATTTTGGCATGTAATGTGTAAAGGAATTGTGATAGAATCTATATCGACTATTTTAATATAATCTTGCATGTTTGTATGAATATGGATAATTGGACCCGATGTGGCCAATGTTTACTTATAAATGGACCCGGTGTGGTCATTGTTGAATATAGGACCTCGGATGGGTCTTGTTATTATATAATGCACAGGTTGTGTTTTGAGTAGAGTTCTCCTTACAAAGGAGACTCTGCCGAAATTTTTAATAAAGGATGGACCCCGATAAATGGGGCATAACGTTGAGATATCGAGTTACTCGGTATCCACGGGCATTCCGCGGGTTGATGAGTAATCAACGGACCCCCGGATTTTGGGGTGTCACAAAACCCAAGCTCTAAATACTTCCTTTCTCCTTTTTCTTTCTCCCTTTATCTTCTCCTAGGGTTCTAAATGGTCTAGGGTGAGAGTGGAGTGAAAGAATGAAATAAAATGGGATGCAAATGGTGTTTTAAAGCCAGCCCAATCCCAAATTTTACTGTTCATAGGGCCCAAAAATTACATTTTTCTCCTAAATTAAGGTTTTGCCACTAAATATCTCAAATTTGATCCCTATGACTACTCTAAGGTTTTTAGACGTTCCAGATTCATTTTGAATGTTATTTTAACCTAAAAATATTTAGTTTTATAATTTATCTTTATACTAAAGTAAATTTACACTCGAAACACTAAAATTACTATTTTGTTCCTCCGAACCACTATTAATGAAGGTTTAAATTGATTGACCCATCTGAGGTCTAACATACCATCCTTGGTACTTTATTATTGTCCATTTATAACCTTTAAAGGAAAGAATGCATAGTCCCAAAGCTTGGCGTAACAGCTTTAAAATTTCTGATTTTTGGAAACTCTACCGGTAACCTACCAGTTAATTTGATCAACCGAAATTGTTCTACTGGTAACCTACTGGTTGATTTGACCTACTGAGATTGTCTCAAAGACCAATCTTTGCGGTCCGGATTCACTATTTATTCTAAAATATATTTTATCTCCCTATTGGCCAATTCAGCTTGACCACTTGTCTGGGGATCATAAGGGGCTGATATCTTGTGAGAAATAAAATATTTTTTCATGACGTTTTCAAAAAATTTATTGCAACAATGTATTCCCCCGTCAATGATAATATCTCTAGGAATTCCAAATCTTGACAAAATATTTTCTTTTAAAAACTTAACTACTGTGCGGTGATCATTATTCAAACATGAGATTGTTTCTTTCCATTTGGAAACATAATCAACAACAACCAAAATGTACAGATAACCAAAGGACAAGGGAAATGGTCTCATAAAATCCATGCCCCAACAATTAAAAATTTTAATAATCAAAATAGGGTTTAAAGACATCATGTTTCTTTTTGAAATGTTTCCCGTTCTTTGACATCTGTCATAATTTAGACAAAAAACATACACGTCTTTAAAAAAGAGTGGGCCAATAAAATCCACACTATAAAATTTTAGGAGCGATTTTCTTTGAAGAAAAATGTCTTCTACAAGCTTCAAAATGACAAAATGAGATGATCTGACCGATTTCATGATGGGGTACACAACGCCTTATGATTTGATCTTTACAATACTTAAACACATAGGGATCATCCCAAAAGAAATTGTGTACCTCTCTCAAAATTTTCTTACAATTGATCCAGGTAAAATGAAAAGAAATAGTACCTGTGGCTAAGTAATTGGCTATATCAGCATACCATAGTACTTCTGTAATTGTAAAATGTTGTTCAGCTGGAAAGGTTTCGCTGATTAGAATAGGTTCCTCTTTCGTATCATAAGTCAACCTCGATAAATGATCTGCTACCACATTTTTAACTCCCTTCTTATCTTTGATGATCATATCAAATTCTTGAAGTAACAGTATCCAACGCAGGAAACATGGTTTAGCATCCTTCTTCGTGAGCAAATATTTCAAGGCTGCATGATCAGTAAAAACAACAATTGAGGATCCAACTAAATACGAGTGAAATTTATCTAATGCAAACACAACAACAAGCAATTCTTTCTCTGTGGTAGAATAGTTCATTTGTGTATCATTCAAGGTCTTGCTTGCATAATAAATCACATATGGTTTCTTATCTATTCTCTGTCCTAAGACAACTCCTTCTGCATAATTGTTGGCATCACACATTAATTCAAAAGGTAAGGGCCAGTTAGGAGATTGCATTATTGATGCAGAAATAAGCATGCTTTTTAGTTTATCAAATGTTAATTGACATGCATTATTCCAATCAAATGGTACTTCTTGACATAAGATATTACACATGGGTCATGATATTGAACTAAAATTTTTAATGAATCTTCTATAGAATCATGCATGACCTAAAAAGGATCGGACGTCTTTTACAGTCTTGGGTGGAGGGAGATTGACTATCAAATTAATCTTAGACTTATCAACTTCAATTCCCTTTGAAGAAACTACATGACCTAAAACAATACCTTGTGTGACCATGAAATAAAAATTTTCTCAATTCAACACAAGATTTGTTTCTTCACATTGGGTAAGAACTTTTTCAAGATTTTCTAAACATAATTCAAACGAATCACCATACACAGAAAAATCATCCATGAACACTTCTAAAAACCGCTCCACCATATCACTAAAGATACTTAACATGCAACGTTGAAAAGTAGCTAGAGCATTGCACAATCCAAAAAGTATTCTTTTATAGGCAAAAGTGCTAAAAGGACATGTAAAAGTGATTTTATCTTGATCATCAATTGCAATTTCAATTTGATTATAATCAAAATATCCATCTAAGAAACAATATGCATGACCGACTATTCTCTCTAGGACTTGATCTAAGAATGGTAAAGGAAAATGATCTTTTCTGGTGAGTGAATTCAATTTTCAATAGTCAATACACATATGCCAACCATTGATTGTACGCATAGGGACTAACTCATTTTCTTGATTCTGTATGACAATAACACCAAATTTTTTTGGTACTACTTGTGCAGGGATGACTCATTTATTATCAGATATAGAATAGATAATATCAACATCTAATAGTTTAATTACTTTAGTCCTAACTATATCTTTTAAATGCGGGTTCAATCTTCTTTGTGGCTATCGAGATGGTTTAGAATCTTCTTTTAAGTATATGCAATGCGTACATAGAAGAGGACTTATTTCCTTTATATTTGCTATTGACCAACCGATAGCACTTTTATGACTCTTTATGACTTCAATCAATTTCTTTTCATGCACTTCTGAAAATTTTGAAGATATTATCATTAGATGAGATCCATCCTCCCCCAAGAAGACATATTTTAGGTCAGTCGGGAGAGGTTTCAATTCTAGTTTAATAATTTCAACATTGGGCTTTATAGACTTGGGTTCAGCATGCAGTAATTTTTCCAATTTTGGATTCCATGCTTCAATGACTAACATATCCACATACTCATCATTATGTATAGACTCTAATGCATGAGACTCTTTCATTATACACTCTTTTTCAAGTAGACTCTGAGTTAACAACTTGACATAATTTATTTCACTCATCGCCTCCTCTTCTCTGGGCTGTCTTGTCATATTAAACACATTCAATTCCAATGTCATGTTTCCAAATGAAAGTTTCATAATTCTACTCCTACAATTAATCAATGCATTTGATATAGTAAGGAATGGTTGACCTAGAATGATATGAATGTATGTAGACGCATTCAAAATTAGTTGAGTGTCTAAGACAATGAAATCCAGTGGAAAATAGAACTTATCGACTTGAACTAACACATCCTCCACAATTCCTCATAGGGTTTTCACAATTCAGTCTGCCTTTTAATGTGACATTGGTAGGTTTCAACTCACCCAACCCTAACTATTTATATATCGAGTGTGGAAGTAGATTAACACTGGCTTCCAGATCAAGCAAGGCTTGCTCAATCTAGAAATTTTCAATTATCCACGACACTGTAGGACTTCTTGGATCTTTGTACTTAAGAGCGGCCTTGTGCTTGATGATAGCACTAACCTACTTAGTTAAAAATGATCTTTTTTGTACATTGCTCTTTCTTTTGACTGTGCAAAGGTCCTTTAAAAACATGGCATAAGATGGGACTTGTTTGATCGCATCCTAATTCGACCTGTTTTGTGACATGCTTTATATAATACACCCAAGTATAAGTGGTCAAATTATAGTTTTCTCAGTTTAAGTCCAAGATTGATTGTGATGCCTCTTAAAATCGGGGTCCCATTGACGACTCGTCAACCCGTGGAAATGGCCATGAGTGCCGCTTGATCCGACATCACACTAATATTATTCCATTACTTGGAATTTTAACTCACATGTATTGCCCGTGTTCCTTTAATAATTTAATTTAACCATGGCTCAAGGTACAAAAATTTATGCCTCTCTATTGTCCAATTTCATCTTTGGAGTCAAAGGAATCAAAGACCGAGGGCACAACACTTTAGTTTTAAAGTTTCAAAATTTTGGAGAGAGTACCGGTACTGTTTACTCACTGGCCCTGGCAGTGCCGGTACCGTCTAGACTGTATCGGTACTGTCTGCCTTCCAAAATTTTTTTCAAAGTTTTGGAAAGGGTACCGGTACTATGTACCGGTGCTGTCTGCTTGTTGGACCAGACTATACCGGTACTCTCCGTCCAGTTTAGCCTATTTCCATTGTTTTTCCTTTCAAAACCATTTCAAATCATCCCAACACCATCTAAAACATGTCTAACAATGTTTATCACATAAAATTTAATATCTACAAGTTCTATTGCAATCCATTTACATGATCTCGTAATCAAAACTGTAATTTTATAAAGTTTATACAAAATGTATTACAAAAGCCACAAGTCGGCTTTTCTTCATCATTGAGGTCCCGAATGCGAGTCCTCCACCGGTATAAACCCCGCACCTGAAATGTGTTCCCGTATAGGGTGAGCCAACACCCAATAGAATATTTCCTATAGAAGCTACTCCCCTCCTAGATGCATATGAAATGTGCACATGCAACCAATGAAAACCAATATCCATTCCAACAAGAGCATGTAATTCAATGTTGAAAAATCATAATGCCATGCCATGAAATGAGATAAGACTCACTCATGCACCTTGTCCCGAGTCCTCACCAACTCCCACAACACAATGCAATGCATGTGTGTAAAACATTTGTCCTTGATAAAATACATCCAAAGATCATTTTGAAATACAATCATGCGTTCTTAAAACCCATGCATTGTTGGATGTTTCCCATCAAATGAATTATTTATATAAACCAAAATCATGTGTCTTTGCTGGGTATTGGATTTTGGAATCACACCGCTGGCTCCGTACGCCATTACACTTTTTTGGAATTTCAAATCAGGGGAGTGTATGAACCAAGTAGCCGGGCCTTTCACCCGAGGGAGTGTCTAACCCTTCTTGTTATGCCTGACACAAGTTTTTCATGCATGCAACCGTGCAACTCAGTGGAATCTTCAATCCCACTTTCCTGAGCCCTCCTTCAACCTCCATATATGATATTTGAATCAACCATGCCCACACACACCCACACTCATGTCTAAGCCCATGAATGTGATGCCATATCATTCCCAAAATGCAATGATTGCCAAATGAGCCATTTAACCACATATTTTCACTTATGTCCTGGCAATTAATATCAATTGCATATAATTAACATAAATCAACATGATGCTAATATATTAACACATGTAGCAACTTATTCATCCTCAACAAAGTTCACATAGCACTTAGCAAAACACTGAGAAGGCAACAATAGAATGCATAGTATGCCCAAAAATGTTAAGTTCCAAGGGATTACACAAGTACTTCCTCAATACCGAACTTTGCTAGGAATTGGTCTAGTCCAATTTCATACCCATTTCCTCTTTTCTTTAACCATAATCAAGTGACTTAGGTTATCCCATACCCTTACCCATTTCATAAAACATTCTAGGTAAGAAAATAAACCAAGGTAGGAGAAACCCTACCTCTTGGAGCGTAAATAGAAGGTAGGAACTTCAAGAACACTTTCAAGCCCCAAAACTCTTGATTTCACAAAATCTCCTCCTTGGATCTTCGGTGAAATCCTTTGTTCTTAGTACATACGCGTAGCCCTCGTCATGTAGACCAACTTTAATTCTTGGTTCAATGAATTCCGACTAACGGAACTCATTGGATTGTAAGAAGAAAGACAAAATTTCTAGGTCTTCTCTCTTCTTTCTCTTTCCTCTCTTCAACGTCTGATTTAGCCGGCCAAGTGGGTGAGAATATTTGATTTTTTAGATATTTAGCTCCTATTTATACTTTTTAATTGTGCAGTCTACATTGTCCCGCACGTTTATTATTTCTGGGTCGTTTTTAACCAAAAATGACTTAATTAATTCTTGATTTCAGTTTAGATTAATTTTATTTGAATTTTTATTTAATTATAAGAAAATTTATAAATTTAATTTTTGGGGACCTTTGTGAGGTCATTCGTCATCCAATGGTCTCGTAAAACATGTAAAATTTGACTATCTCGAAATTCGACGAAAATTGACATTACAACTCAATTTTGCGATACGAATTCAACGGTGAGGTCTGTTACATCGTCTGAGCTCTAGAAAAATATTGATTTTAAATCCACATTATAGTGACAAATTACCATATTACCCTTTTTTCGAAAAATTTTAAATTTACATGGATTTCACATCAATCCCACGAGGAGATTTAATAATTAGAATTTAAAATAAGAATAGTGAAGTTATTTTTGAAGCAGTGTAACATGAGATAGCTTCTAATATGAGCTTAGATTGATAACTAGTCTAAGTAAATGAAATGTGTAGATAGATAGTTAAAAGATAATAATATGAAAAGTATCCTTCAATTTAAAGATCCCATATGATTTATATTGGTTAAATATTGAAAAATGTCACCTTACAACAGTTAACTTTTTTTGTCACTTGGAAAGTCAACTGGTTGGTTTGATGTATATTAAACCATAACACAACAACTTCATAGGTTAGCTAGTGGTATATGTATATTAAACCATAACACAACAACTTCTTAGGTTTGCTGGTAGTATATGTGACAATTTACTAATCTAAGTATGTGACGCCCTGATTTTTCTCTTCTTTTTGGAGACGTTAATTGATATAAAAACACCCAAATAAAAATAACAGAGCACTAATTGTCCCAATAAAATTTTATTTATCAAAATTATCTCCCAATACAAATGAATCCGTTGATATACATAAATCTCTCAATATAATTAAAACATCAATTACATCAAAATCTCATCGTCTTTAATATTCTAATTATCTCATTCCAATCTTTTCTCTAAAATTAGCCTGAAAATATTAAATAAAGCGGAAAAATATACAATATGACGAGGAAAAAATATGCTCAATTACAATAATCGAATATCACAAAGTATCTCAATCAATAGATACCAATATCATATTTCAATATCACACATCATACAGAATCTTAACACAGATCTGATACCTCACCAATCATCCCACCTCAACCCGATTCCATGAGTCTCTCGGCTGGTGATGCATCGACTGTTGGCTTCCACGATCCCGTCTCAATATCCACATAACACGATCAATGAAACAAAAATATTCAACGATATTCAATTGAAATTCCAAAATAATGATAGCACAAGTTAGAATACAAATCATAGGATGATCAAAGAAATACTCTTTGCAAAGAGATTTAAGAAGAGCATATTGCATACCACCCCGTACCTCAAAATCATTGTTTCAATTTGATAACTCAGCTTTCTTCCTCTTTTTCCCCAACTTCTCTTGCCTTCTCTTTGGGAGGTCACCAATGTGTTTTCCTCCTAATTCCATAACCAAGTCCCCTATTTATAGGCCTTCAGGACTCCTAGGAATATTCTAGAGGAATATTCTAGAATGTGAAAAATTCTAGGAATATTCTAAAATATTATAGTACCATCTAGATTCTTTTAGATTGCTCCAACATTAGCCTCAAAGTGCAATCCACGTCGCACTGCATATTTCCTATTTTCGGGTCTATTTTTCGTCCCGAAACGATTCATTTTATCTCAGTTTAAGTTCAAATTAATTTTATTTGAACTTTAATTCAATTATAAGGAAATTCTATAAAATTTATTTGTGGGGACCTTTGTGAGGTCAACTGCCATCTAGTTGCCTCAAAATATGTGCAAAATCTGACTATCTCAGAATTCGAAGAAAATTGTCTGGGTGACTCGGTTTCGTGAGACGAATTCAACGGTGAAGTCCGTTGTGTCATCCAAGCTCTAGGGAAATACTTATTTCAAATCCGCATTATAGTGGCAAATTACCATTTTGCCATTTTTCTAAGGAAAAAATTTAAAATTTCCCGGGTTTTACATTCTTCCCCCCTTAAAAAAATTTTGTCCCTGAAATTCACACACACATGCACATTCAACCACATGTATATGCAACAGTCATATAACACTAATGACTATAAGAATGTACCTCCATTCTTGAATAAGAAAGGATAACTGGTACATATAGTGTCCTCATGTTTCCATGTTGCCTCCTCCACTCCTCGATGCTGCCACAACACCTTCACTAGCCTCACGGTTTTACCTTGCAAAACTTGATCCCGGCTATCTATGATGCACACTAGTCCCTCCTCGAAGGTCTCATCTGCATCAACAACAAGCTCGCCCCAATCCACCACATGAGTCGAATTTGGGGTGTATTTCCGAAGCATGGAGACATGGAATACCGCATGAACACCCGATAGGCTTGGCAGTAACGCCAACCGGTAAGCCACTGCACCCACCCTCTCGAGTATCTCGAAGGGCCCGATATACCTCGGTGACAGCTTTCCCTGCTTACCAAACTTGATCAATCCTCTCTTAGGCATCGCCTTCAAGAAAACATGATCTCCCACCTTAAACTCTAGAAGTCGCTGCCGTCTATCAGCATAGCTCTTCTGTCGACTTTGAGCCGTGAGAAGATGCTTTTGAATCAAGTCCACCTTCTCCGAGGTGTCTCTAACCAATTTCGGACCTGTAGAAGATCTCTCTCCTACGTCCATCCAACAAACTGGAGAACAACATGACCTCCCATATAGTGTTTCATAGGGTGCCATTTGTATGCTCACCTGATAACTGTTGTTATAGGCAAACTCTACCAAAGGTAAGTGATCTTCCCAACTACCCTTGAGATCTAGGATGCATGCCCGTAGCATGTCCTTTAAAGTCTAGATGGTCCTCTCTGACTGACAGTTCGTCTAGGGATAAAAAATAGTGCTCATCATCAACTGTGTTCCCATGGCTCGCTGGAACTCTCTCAAAAATGAGCCATAAATTTGGGATCCCGATTCGATATTATAGACACGGGCACCCTATGTAACCAGACAATCTCCCGCATATATAACCTGCAGAATTCCTCCAGTGTGAAGGTCATCCGCACAGCCAAAAAGTGTGCCGACTTTGTAAGCCGGTCCACTATCACCCACACTGCATCATGTCCCCGCGATGTCGGTGGCAAGTGAGTCACAAAATCCATCGTGACATGCTCCCACTTCCACTCAGCTACCTCCAAGGGCTGGAGTAACTCTACTGGCCTTTGATGCTCAGCCTTAACCTGTTGACAGCTGAGACATCGTCTAACAAAATCTCCAACATCTTTCTTCATCCCACTCCAATAATATTGGCGACGAAGATCATGGTACATCTTCGTGCCACCTGAATGCACAGCAAAACGGGAGCAATGGAACTCCCGAAGAATCTTCTTTCTCAGACTTGGAGTAGATCAAGATGTCGTCAACAAAAACCATGACGAACTGATCAAGGTAAGGTTGAAACACCCAATGCATGAGATCCATGAATACCGTCGGGGCATTCGTCAATCCGAAAGGTATGACTGTAAACTCGAAATGCCCATACCGCGTCTGAAATGCCATCTTAGGGATATCCGCCTCCCTAACCCTCAACTGATGGTAACTGGTGCAGAGATCTATTTTGGAGTAGAACCGCGCCCCTCTCAACTGATCAAACTAGTCATCAATCATCGACAAAGGGTACCTATTTTTGATAATAACCCGATTCAACTATCAATAATCTATACACACATCAAAGGGTCTTGTCCTTCTTCTTGGCAAACAATACTGGAGTGCCCCAAGGTGAAGTGCTCGGTCTAATAAAGCCCCTGTCCAACAATTTTTGCAATTGGACCTTGAGTTCTTGCAACTCAGTTGACGCCATCCTATACGGAGTCATAGAAATAGACGATGTACCAGGATGCAACTCAATTGTGAAGTCTACATCCCTATGTAGACGTAATCCCGATAATTCATCCAAAAAAATATCCTTATACTCACACACCACCCGAGGTAGACCTTACTCCCGTCTCGCCTCGTCCTCTAAGGTAAGGCTTGCTAGCCAACCCATTAACTACCCGTGCCACCGAGAATCATACATGGCCCCCTGAAACTTGAAACAAACACCATCAGGCATATAAGCAGTGATCCTCTTCCGATCATAATCAATGATCACTCGATGAGCTGTTAACCAATTCATCCCGCGGATAACATCGAACTCTGACATGTCCATGACCCTAAGGTCTACGGTGAGTAGAATTTTCTGAGATCTCTAACTCACAATCCTGACATATTTGATCAACACTCACCCTAACTCCTAGGGGAGAACTCACATGCAAAGACTCTTCCAAAGTTCCAACCTCTATGCCCAAATCCCAAACACTAGTCAAATAATAATAGAGCACTAACTTAGTATCCCAAAGTAGGGATCAAAGTTGAACATTTGAGATTTATCTCATTGTCTCACTAGTAGAGCGTGTGCCACCACTAGTGGACATTTACACCATGAACTATCCCATTCATTCTTTTTTCGACCACCTAAGGTTATGTTTTCTAACCCTAGTGTTTCTTCTTCCATATGCATTTCACTATGCATATAATTCACATAACACATAACATGTAGCATATTAAAGCACATAACATGAGATGCACAATGCATGCAATGGTCTAAACCCATACGCCATCAAGCCCTAGGTAAATCGTATACCTAAGCTCTGACACCAAGCTATGAAGCCCCAATTTTTCTCTTCTTTTAAGAGACGTTAATTGATATAAAAACACCCAAATAAAAATAACAGAGCACTAATTATCCCCAATAAAATTTCATTTATCAAAATCATCTCTCAATACAAATGAATCTGTCAATATACATAAATCTCTTAATATAATTAAAACATCAATTACATCGACATCTCCTCATCTTTAATATTCTGATTATCTCGTTCCAATCTTTTCTCTAAAATCAACCTGAAAATATTAAATAAAGTGGAAAAGTATACAATATGACGAGGAAAAAATATGCTCAATTACAATAATCGAGTATCAAAAAAGTATTTCAATCAACAGATACCAATATCTTATTTCAATATCACACATCATACAGAATCTTAACACATATCTGACACCTCACCAATCATCCCACCTCAACCCGATTCCACGGGTCTCCCGGCTGGCGATGCATCGGCTATTGGCTGCCACGATCCCATCTCAATATCCACATAACACGATCAATGAGACAAAAATATTCAACGATATTCAATCAAAATTCCAAAATAACAAAAGCACAAGTTGGAATACAAATCATAGGATGATCAAAGAAATACTCTTTGCAAAGAGATTGAAGAAGAGCATATTGCATACCACTGTACCTCAAAATCATTGTTTCAATTTGATAACTCAGCTTTCTTCCTCTTTTTCCCAAACTTCTCTTGCCTTCTCTCTGGGAGGTCACCAATGTGTTTTGCTCCTAATTCCATAACCAAGTCCCTTATATATAGGCCTTCAGGACACCTAGGAATATTCTAGAATGTGGAATATCTTGGCAATATTCTAAAATGTGGAATATCCTAGGAATTTTATGAAATCTTCTAGTACCTTCTAGATTCTTTTAGATTGTTCCAAAATTAGCCTCAAAGTGCAGTCCACGTCGCATCGCATATTTCCTACTTTCGGGTCCATTTTTCATCCCGAAATGATTCATTTCATCTCGGTTTAAGTTCAAATTATTGTTATTTGAACTTTAATTCAATTATAAGAAAATTTTATAAAATATATTTGTGGGGACATTTGTCAGGTCAACCGCCACCCAATTGCCTTGAAATACGTGTAAAATTTAACTATCTCAAAATTCAAAAAAAATTATCTGGATGACTCAATTTTGTGAGACGAATTCAACGGTCAAGTCTATTGTGTCATCTAAGCTCTAGGGAAATACTTATTTCAAATCAGCATTATAGTGATAAATTATCATTTTGCCCTTTTTCTAGGAAAAAGTTCAAATTTTCGTTGGTTTTACAAAGTAAACTAGAAGGTCAAACCATTCACGAGGATCACCAGAATTACTCAATTGAAAATATTATATTATGTATCAGTTAAACAACCCTAGTTATCCAGAAGGTCAAGCCATTCAAGAGGATCATTTGGGTTATTCATATGACAACTTTCATATCTTGTATCAGTTAAACTACCCTAGTAATCCATAAGGTTAAGCCATTCAGGATCACTTAGGTTATTTATCTGACAATTGTATCAAGCAACAGTAAAATATCCTCAGTGCACCAGAAGGTCAAGCCATTCAGTTGGAACACCATAGATATTCAAACAACAGGTTGATGATTCACTGATGACATAATTTCGGACTACATAGTAACATCCAATTACGAACATCACTGTATCATGCGTGTAGTTCATAATAATAGATAGTATAGACTATTAAGTATCAATATTATACATATGTTCACACCTCATTGAAGGGTATAAGTAAACTACTCACACTCCATTGCTATAAACAAGTAAGAAGTGCGGGTAATTTTCATTACAATACTAAATAAAATACAAACACTGACATTTCTTTTGCAAGGAACAACTGAAATACAACCACCCTTAATATTAGTTAAGACAAAGAGGTGGCGATAGTTCAACTCTCTAAGTAGAAAAACATAACAGAAATGTAGAAATACAGAATTTTGGCTGGAGATTAGGACGGACCAGGGTTTCACTTTGGAAATCTTCTATCCTCCTTCCTTTCTCTCTTGTTTCTTTCTTTTTTTCTCTGGACTCCCCTCTCTCTCCAACTCCTGGATGTAGAAGCTAAGGGGCCATATTTATAGGCCACTAGGAAAGTAGAAGGTGGAAGATAGACATCAATCGCTAAGGGCCACCATCCAGACGCCACCACTACCGTCCGGATGGTGCTGGTTTGCTGGAAAGTAATGCTGATCTTCTTGTTGTTTCTGGTGGTTTCTTGATTATATTACACTTGCCTCCCTTGTTGTTTCAAGCTTTGACAGATTGTTCCTCATACTTTCTGGCAATTCCACACAAAACCCTGAAATTTAAAGCATAACACACATAAAACCATAGCTTACGAACAAACCCTAATTAACAATTTTTAACTGTTTTATTTTACAAAATTAACTTGTTTAACTCTTTTAATTTACATACTAATTAAGGTTAATCACATTCCCCAACTTAAACATTACTAGTCCCTAGTAAATTATAAAAACTATTAAAAAATACAAACAAAGTAAAATTATTTTGGTAGATTTTTTTATGGTTGCATTTAGCATATGCAATAAGCCATTAAACCCCTAGGTGATCCCTAGTGGACGAGTTTTGTCTCGTGATGATTTTCAGTGAAGCTACCTACAAACTTCGATAGTTAGGAGTTCATATTTTTCACAAATAAAATAAAATCAATATTCCTTCTGCATTGTTAGAATACTTCCTTTTTTGATCACTATAAGAGTAACACATGTAGTTGTAACATTATCTATATATTTTTATAAAAACTTGTCTGTGTGTGCAATGATTACTTTATTTTCAAAAATCACTTAAGAAATATTACCATCTTTTATGGTAGTCTTGATGTCAATCCTTTCCGGGAATACACTCAACAAAGAATACACGTATGTTATAGTGACTATTCCCTCAATAATTACATGTGATTGGAATATTGTTAACAAAACAAATAGTTTCACATGTAATTGATCAAAAGAGTGGTTAATTGAATAAAATTAGAATTTGACATAATCTCATGAAAGAATATTAACACTATATTAAACATATTATCAACATTCTTCCTTTTTGGATTGATAGGATTAATACACATATATGACTTCTGGAATCAAAAAGGACTTTCTCAGGGTTTTAATGTGGCCAATGGTTTAGGGTTTAAGAAACGACGTCAATAGGATTCAAAAGCTATCATTTCTTAGTATTGTAGCACACCTCGTTTTATCCTTTTAAGACTTTTTACATTCTTTCATTTGATTTTTTCACTTTCTTGGCTTTTTTCTTTCTTTCTTTTTCCTGTGAAATTTCTTTCACTGATTTCTCTTTTCTTTGAAAATTGATAATTTTTTTTCTTTACTCTATTCTACCTCTTCTTCTTCTTCTTCTTCTGCTTTTCTTTATCCTACTGATTTAGAAGAGAGTGCAAAAAAATTAGATAGCAAAGGTAGGTATAATATATTTTCATATGTTTCGGGTATTTTTTGGGTTTCA
Source organism: Ilex paraguariensis (assembly GCA_963454935.2). Classification (NCBI taxonomy): domain Eukaryota; kingdom Viridiplantae; phylum Streptophyta; class Magnoliopsida; order Aquifoliales; family Aquifoliaceae; genus Ilex; species Ilex paraguariensis. The sequence goes on from CAUOFW020001428.1 coordinate 54,331, forward strand.
AGAAAAGAATTTATATTCTGTTAGGCTCAATCACAACTAACTAAGGATGTAATTTTATAAAAGAAATGGTTAAGGCTCAAGATTAATAAAAAACGACCTAAGATCATTTTCCAAAAATCATACACCCGTATAATCTCTAAATAAAAATTTCAAGGAAAATTCTAATAATATAATTTAATAAGTGCTGCTAATCGAAACAAAGTTAATGAGATTATTCAAAGAATATTTACCGTTGAATCAAATATTCTTATTTGAGTAGATGTAGAATATCTCTCCAAGAAATATTGCTTCAAAATCTACAATAGGTCTTACATCTCCACTATATATGCAAAGAGTATAATATTTCACAAGGTTTTTACCAATAAAGAAATCCAATTGTGCTCAAAAGAATAAGTTTTAAACAAAAATATTAAGATAATACATAACTAAAATATGAAATCCGGCGTGATCAGATTAAGACTATTCTTGCAAAGTATTAGAATATTAATTTAATTTAACTATGAGTCATATGAAATAGTCTTCCTAACTTAAAAACATAAGTTCCATATCAATTAACAAAAACAAACTTACTAACTCAAACAAGTTCAAAACTAACAACAAGTTCAAAACATAAAATAAACTCAAGTGCAAAAAATAAAAGATGAGTGAAAGATAGCAAAGCTTTTGTAGAATCTCCAGTGTTTAAGCAGTAGATGGTCCTCCACCAAAATGCTTTTGAAGTAGCCTCAAAATCTCCGCTTGATTCTGCTTGTAATCATCCATGTGTCTGTTAATCTGAGTGATGGTGGTACCGAGCTAGGTAACAGTGGTTTCCAATCCTAAGAAAATTTGTCTATCAGTCTTGTCATCCATTGGTATGTATGGCTGATCTTCTTGTGGTTGAGGTTGTTCTTGCGGGAAAAATTCTTCAGGTACTTGGAATGGCTACTCTTGTTGTGCTGGTGGTGCTTCTAGTTGATCTTCAGGCTGAATGCCATGGCTTTTTTCAGAGATGTCTTACCCAATGGTACAAAAGGCTACATTGTTTTCTAGGATGGATTTATAATCACCCCTTTTTCCCTACATAACTAAGAAACTAACATAGCATGTGGGAGTGGGGGTTTCTTTCTATCCACAACAAGCAACATTTGATCCATGTTGAGATTTGGAAGATCAATCGTGTGTCCCATCCCAAAAGCATACAAGAAGTAGGCCTACTCAGTATAAATTTGAATTTTTTGGGCTCAGGGTAACAAACTGTTCACTGTGATCAAATTCAAAATTAGGTATTTATTTGTTAAATCCCATTGCTTTATGTATTTATCTGGCCTTCCACAAACAAACTCTGGATCACCTGTCAATTCTATCCCTACATTAGTTAAATTAGGCAATTCAATGTAAAGATATTGCGAGTTGGGTGCTCTTCGCATTGGCTAAAAAAATTCGGCTATAGTAGCCGGTGTAACTTGGAAAATTATACCTCGAACAAATACATGTAATTGTCTTTCCCTAGTAATTTATGCATTATTATAGAATTCACAGACCAAGCAGTCTTATGCAGGGGCAATAAACTTAACATAATCAAGCCATCCATGTGCAACAAGAATTTGTCTAATTTCTATATTTTCGAAATCTTCAATAATTACTGGCCTTTCAAGAATGATAGTTTTGGAGATAAAAGAAGCATCATACTAGACCTATTGATTAACATTCTCAAAGATCACCCCGTTGTAGATATTTCCTGACTATGGTTGTTGTGGAGGTGCTTCGGGTTGCAGAGATTGATCCCTTCTTGCTTGACTTGAAGATCCTCTCGTTCGATGCCTTGAATCTATCTTTTTGTTGATTCTCTTCAAATACTTGGTTTCAAATGATTTCAATATGTAGAAAACTTAAAAATGTAATGGGTAAGTGAATGATCAAGGAAAATCTAAAGAAAAATGGTCAACTGTAGCAGATTTGAGAAGGATTCTTCAAGAAAACCTGTTGGTTTCAAATTTCAGGCTACGAGGGAATGAGAACTGATCGATTTTTCCATGCAACTAGTATTTATATTTGCACTACCATCTAGACGCTAGCACCACCGTCCGGATGGTGCTAGAACACTAGAATTTGCTTTGTGATTCGCAGGCTGCAGCTGCTGAATTTCTAAAATTATGCCTTCTTAAAAAAAATCTTGCATTTACAAAATTAAATACATCTTTACACATACTACAAAATTTGCTAACCACCCCTTTTTTTTTTTTTCAAAAAATTGGTTTTATTAATTCTTTATTTGTTATTTAATATTTACTAATTTTCTTAGTTAATTTATAGCTACTTACATTTATGTATTATTCCAAAGTTATACATCATTTGATTACACTGATTCAGAGTCAGAACTTTCTGGATTAATAACACCAGTGACACGGTTAACTTTACTTCTCACGTATCTTGTCAACATAGAAGTAGAATAGGATGGCGCCTTAGGATAATCCTTACTCTGCCCATACCAAATCCACTAAAGACGATCTAACGCTCGACCTAAAATTAGTTTTGCACAATGATTATATTGTCTTAAATGTCCTAAATGACCACATCTTACACAACCACAGAGACGATTTTCTCGTCAGCGTTTAGCAAATGTACTTTTTCCACACAGGGGTCTTACTTGACTTTCAAAAACTTCTAAATTTCTAACTCTTCTAGCTTTGTGCATGATCAATGCATGTATATCTTTTAGAAAATGACGCAGTAAAATTAAACTTAACCAAAATAATTTCTCATCCATTGTGCAATTATATTTCAAAATCTTTTTTAAAATGACTCAAAAATTATTAAAAATTGACTCACTATCCGGTTCTTTAACGTCTGCTAGTCATGAAGATGAACAAATTTATAAAAAAAAACATAAAAAACACAAAACTCAAATATAAGAAAATTGACTCTCCCCCAACTTAAATTAGACATTGTCTGGAATGTATAAAACAGTGATAATCAGAACTGATAATAAAAATCAGTAATCTGTTGTCGTTCAGTGATTAGGATATCTGGCTTTCACTCAGGAGACTTAATCTGTCAAACAAATAACACACAATTAATACTATTATTTATAATCATACAATGATATATATTTTTCAAAGCACATAAACTGGATCAAAAAGTTGTGCAGAAGTTACATCTTGACTGAATCCATTATAATAAGGTTTAAATCTTTGACCATTCACTTTAAAAATATTTATAGTTAATGGATTCTCAATTTTAACTGCCCCATAATCAAAAAATTTCTTGACAATATAAGGACATGTCCATTTAGATCTTAATTTTTCAGGAAATAGACGGAGTTTTGCATTATATAACAGAACTTTCTGAAAACGTTCAAAAGATTTTCGTATGATATTTTTATCATGAAAATTTTTTGTTCTACACTTAGCAATCTTTGCATTTTCATAAGCTTCATTTCTTAACTCCTGCAATTCATTAATTTAAAGTTTACGAGCTACTCCAGCTTTATCCATATCAAAATTCATCATTTTTATGGTCTAATATTGTAACGCCCCAAAACCCACCTTGGACGTCATTATAATCTATAAACCATTCACATCATGAGAGCAACAAAATAATTTCATCATTAAAGAAATTTCTTCCATCAAATATAACATTTACAATATTATCCCAAAAGAATAGGCCAACCATGGCCATTACATCCCAAAAGAATGTGATCGACTATGATAATTACATCCCAAAAGAATCACATTTAAACTTGCAGCGGAATAACAAAAGATTAGTCTTTACATAGTCCCAAAAGAAATTTCCTAGTCTATCACCTAGGCGAGTATAACTCTAGACATCCACCCCGGGATACATGAGCCCGTCTAGTGGAGCTTCCCAATATGTTGGCTCCTTAACCCCAAACTCTTCCTCTAGACCATAATATGAAAAATATAGTTTGTAGGGGGTGAACACAAAGCTCTGTAGCAACATTTCTCCTAAACTCGAACAAGGTTTAGAAAATCATATACAAACTGTCGATCACCTTTCACAAATAGCATATATGAATTTTGAAATAAAACAGAGACATTTAAACATAGCTCAAGTTTAAGCAATAGCAGTAATTTAATGCATAAGTGAAACCAATATACGACTAATAATCCATTCCACCATAAACCATTTCTCTCAAGTTCTTGCGAAATCACATATTTCCCAAAATTCTTGTAGAAACTATTTCTGGTACAATGAACAATAACTCACCACTGTATTTGTATCTCTGGTATAAAGTAAGACCTCGCATGAATACCATCAAAAATATCATGGCCCACGTACAACCCATACAAATCCTCGCAAGGATGTCCAACCTTTAGGGAGGGCATATGCCAACACCATAGCAGTGACATATTCAACCAAAGAGTAGTATACTAACCCTTTTTCCACAATACCCCGTGAGCGATAATGGTTTAGTCCTTGCAAGGCAGTAACCCCACTACAAGTGGTACGAAAGTTCAAACCCACACGGAGTGAGAAGGCGTCTACACACTCCAAGATACCCGATCAATAGTAGCCCATGTTTATCCAACAACCACACAAGATATAAAATACCAACAATTTCCTCAAATAACAACAATTTCATAAATCCCCAATTTCACATGTAGTGTTTCAATAGAACAATTGAAGAAAATACAAGAGATCATCATCAATATCATTTTGTTACTCAACACCAAACACCCAAGTTTCAAAGTCAAGAACAAAGGAAAAATCAAGAAGAAAGTCCATCTCTTTTGAAAACTAGGGTTTTATATCAAGAAAATGAGATTTCGTGGGTATTCAACCCTAACTTTGTTTAAAACACGCTAATAATTGCAAAAGACCAAGGAAGGATGATTTCATAACATATATATAAGATTTAAAGTCCAAAGAATACATATAATTAAGCCCTAGCCTCAATGTAAGAGAATAGGAAGAAAACCCCTGCCTTTCTCCTTGGCTTTGGTGTGAAGGACAAGAAGATTTGATTTTGAATCACCCTTAAAACTCTTGTTTTCCCTTTCTCCTTCCTCTCTAAGTATTTCTATTAGGGTTCTAAGAGGTGTGGGGTGAGAGTGGTGTGAAAGAATGGGAGAAAATGGAGTGAAAATGGGAGTTTTAAAACATAAAATCCCAATTTTTTTAACGATCTACGATAGTTCGTATCGAGCTACCAGTAGTTCGGATCCACTGGCAACTTACTACCTGTTAAACTATCGGTAGTTCGGATCTACTAGCCACTTACTACCTGTTGACCACTGGTAGTTCGGATATATTAGACATTTACTACCTATTGACTACCGGTAGTTCGGATTCACTAGACAACGTACTACCGGTAGGTCCTGTCCAAATATGCCTATTTCCCCTATTTTTCTTTTCAAACTCATTCCAAACCTTTCCAAACCAACCCAAACTTATACAACATACATTTGTACATCAAACATAGTTGGTATAAGTTCTATTGCAAATGGCTTCATATATTTACACGTCAAAACTAAGTTTGAACAAAATATTTACCCGATTCTACACTATTAACATTTGTATCTCTACTCTTACCATCTACTTAGTTCATGCATACTCCATTACGTATATTAGCATTTTAAAAACATAATTACATTGCTATATTTGATAATACGAATGTGGAGTTTACAAATATACTCGATGTTCTTATTCTATAGGCAAGTGACATAGTTTACCATAAATTAACCGATAAGGAGACATTTCTAAAATAGTTTTATATGCAGTACAGTAAGCCCAAAACGCATCAGTTAATCTTAAGGACCAATCTTTATGATCTAGATTCACTATTTTTTCTAAGATTTTTGATTATATTTCCTGATTTCTTTATATATGTTCTTTCATTTTTAATGTGTAACACCCCGCATTTTCTTTTATATATGTATATAGATATATAGTAAATAATTGTGATAAAAAAAATGTGGATATATGTAGTGATGTGTGTTTGAATTTGGTAGATTGAAAAAATAGAGATTTAAAATGTTAGTGAAAATAATAGTTGAAATTTGGTTTTAATAAGTGAAAATATGAAATTTTAGGTCCTAGAACTTGTATTAAATAGGTTTGGTGTAGAAATATGTGTTGGAGAGGTTTGGGATGGATTGGCTTAGGAATGGATTGGAAATGGAAAAGGGACGAAGACAGGCTGTGAACAGTGCACTGCTGCAACTTCAAGCTCGATTTAGACCTTGATGCAGTCAATATCTCTCAAAACTCAAAAAAATGAAAGTTTTAGAACTCTTTCGTATCATTCCATAGCATCTTGAATCATCTCAATCGGAGCTTGGATGAGAGAGTTATGCTCAAATAACGAAATGATGTCGAAATAGTCCAATTAGCTTCGTTTTGCATTTAATGTCTCCATTTGCATTCTAAATCAAAATATAAGAAAAATGAGTACTTTTAGGCTTCAAATAAGTATAAAAGGCTTTAAGAAACACCCTTTATCACCTTTTATTTGCAAACATCGCAAAACTTCATTAATAGCCGATTCGGATGGGTAAAATAGAAACTTTAGTGTTTCGGGTGTACGTTGACTTGGGTTTTGAGATAAATCATAAAAATGAATCCGGAACGTCGAAAAACCTTAGGGTAGTCATATGAATCAAATTGGAGATTCTTAGTGGCAAAACCGTAAATTTGGAGAAACCCAAAATAGCATGTGAATAGTGTTTTTCGGGGCTGCTATGTTTTAAACTCAATTTCATCTCATTTGCTCTCATTTCCTTCACTCCCCTCACACCCCCACACCTCTTGAAACCCTAGATGGCATTAGAGAAGAAGAAAGGAAGGAAAAAAAATAAGAGATTCAAGTGTAATTCAAGATCAAATATTCTTGTTTTTCACTCCAAAGCTAAGGATTCAAGGTAGGAGTTTTCTCTCATTCACTTACATTGAGGCTAGGGTATTTATATATGTATGTTTTGGCTATCAATGGTATATATATGCTATAGAATCATCATCTCTTAGGCTTTTTACAAGGATTACATGTTTTGAACAAAGTAGAGTTTAATACCCATGAAATCTCCTTTCTAGTTTTAAAACCCTAATTTTTGGAGAGTGATGTATTTCCTTCATAAATGCTTTCTTTATTATGGATTTCGAAATCTTAGTACTTTGTGTTGGGTAGAAAAATGATGTTATTGTGATCTCATGTATTTTCTTAGTTACTTGTGGAATTGTTATATGATATATTTTGGAAATTTTGGATAGATGCTTGTAAATTGAGATAAATGTTGAAATTGTATGCTTGGTTGGGTTGTTTATGATGCACATGAGTGAGAGGTTCCTTGTAAGGATGCTCACCCCTTCTCAAGAGGTTCCCGGTAAGGATGCTTGGGAAATAATGTAGTGATTGGTGAGAGGTTCCATGTAAGGATGCTCATCCATTTTCAAGAGGTTCCCAGTAAGGATGCTTGAGAATCAAAGGTGACCAAAAAGGGGGGTGGAGGTTACCACAAAGTATGCCACCTACCGAAAGAATTGTTAGGAATTGGTTATGACAATTAATGGTTATTATTTGTATGTGGTGCTCATTTATTCATTTAAGTAATATTTTTAAATAAACTTGAGATCCTTTTTAAATGTCACTGCTTTATTTCAAATTATGTATCTATGTTATGTTAAAATTGAGACCGACCGTTTTAAATGCTTTTCTAAACCTTGTATGGGTTTGAGAGAATTTTTCTACAGAGCTTCGTGCTCACCCCCTATCGCTAACATTTTTCAGATTACCCGCTTAAGGAGGAGGACGTAAGGGTCGAGGAGCCCACTACTTGGGAGACTCCACGGGACGGGAGTGTGAATCCCGAGGTGGACGCATAGAGCGACCTCCTTTTCTTTTGTACTACACTAGGACATTCTTTTGGAACATTGTGTAGTCTAGCTTCTTTTGTTTATTCCGCTGCGCTTTTTTAATTAATTTTTGAGATGTAATAGTTATGACTTGGGCTTATTCTTTTGGATAATTTTGTAAATATTTGTGGATGACAAATGAAGTTTTGTTTCTTAAGGGATTATATTAGTCCTCTCATGATATAAATGGTTTTAGAATGTAATGTCATCTAGGGTGTGTTTTGGGGCGTTACATAATGACTCTGTCAGCCTTCAACCACTTGGGTCAGTTAATTCAAATAAATAGTCTATGATGACATGTTTTTGTAGTTGATATATTTGATTCTTGGCTCCCCCTTCTCCTATTACAATTTTGATGCATTGTTAATATCCAAAATGATCCTGCAGTATCTTTGTTCATCGAGTATCCAATGTTGTTTGAGCTTCGGAAAGTTGCTGCTGAGCGGGCTTCTCATTTTGGAGTTCTAGATTTCATTGCAGCATAAGGTGTGATATATATGGATAAGAATCCAGAAGCATTTGTGTGTGGCTTTTGGTTCATTAGATTGGTTATGTTGTCAGGAATTAGAAAATCATCTAGGATTGTATTGTATGTGTATTTTTAGATTATTGATTTATAATCTTCACAATCTCAAGGATGTTATCACTTGGAACTTATGGTTTTTTGCCAAATTAAAATATTCTGTCCTTTTTGTATGACAGGAGCTGTGTAGGAGGCGTTATGAAACTAAAGCAAAATGAACAAAATAGAAGAGCAATCATGCGAAGAGACAAAATAAACCAGATAGTAAGTTTCATACATAAACAAATACACAACATGACAGATGTATTGTACTGCATTTTATTTTCTTAAATTAGTATATCATGTATCGTAACGCATACATTTATGTGTATAAGTGTCTAGTGTTTGTATATATATAGTTCCAAAATGATATAGATATTTCAACTTAAATTCCACACTAGATTAAAAAAGATCACCAACTTTCAAAACAAAATTTAACAATTCAAGTTTACAATGTAATTGATCAATATCTGAATTTAAACAATAGCAAAATCCAAAACAATCAATTCTTATAGTCCTATGAACCACATTTTCATCTTGATCTTCAATTTCAATGGCTTCGATATCTTCAGAATTGGAGGCTAACAAGTCATCTATCTTTTTCAACATTTTATGTCTCCTTCCGCTTCGTTATTTTTTTCAACTACTTGCTTTCCTTTCTTTTCTTATTTGACAAAATATTTATAGGCCCAGAAAGAGAATATAAATTATATAAAATATTAATATGATTGAAAGAGTCAATAAGTTAAAAACTCTATATAAAAATCATATAGGACATTTATCTTTCTTTCTCTTTTTGTTATTTTCTCCTTTTTGAACCTATACGGGTGTAACGATCAGCATTATGTATTGCAAAATAAAATGATACACTTATATGAAATGTACCATTCTATTTCTATATTGACATGTATCATATGTATCAAATCGTGTATCGTAACATTCTAACAATTAACAACCATACTGCCAAGTGCCAAGAAGGATGATAAAAATAAAATATGTCTGAACCAAGCACATAAAGACTTACCCGTAGCCCCAAATCTAGTTCATGTGGCAGAACAGTAAAGAACCTCACGACTTGCTCCAGTGAAGAGTGAAATTACCCAAGTGATGCTCTCTAATCAAAAACAAAATAGTTCTCGATAACTCGATAAGTTTACAGATAGAAGCTAGCTTGCTAATAAGTTGCGTTTATAGTAATACCAGTTTCATTAGATTCAGAACGGACTAGGGTTTCAACGTTTTCTTCACCTTGTACCCCACTAATAACTACCTATTACCCCCTACCTACCATAAAAATTAGATATGCCCAAATGAAAGCTAGCCACATACGTGCATGCATGTTCCAGATAATTGTCTCCCCAAAATAATATTTTAAACATCATCATCTTTCCCCAGGGTTCAAAAAAAAATGGCATTCTGATTTGGTCTCTCTAAGGTGATTTGAGAATCTCTATTAGTCCAGTTTAACAAGCTCTTTGTGGGAATTTTAACAGGCTATTATCGACTGAATGAAAGACCAAAGTTTTTCAAGCAAAGAACAGTCGAAAAGTTCTTTTCAGAATCATCGAGGTGAGTGAAAAAAACAGCAGAGAAATAGCAAGACACAAAATATATTCAATTTATAGAGTATACAGAAATAGTAAAGCTAAACTGACAATAGAAGCCAAAAGTTCTTACAGTTCAAGACAATACTGAAACAACAAAAATGTATTTAAAGTATACCCTCTGGAAACAAACATCATCCAATTGATGTATGGCTAGTTGGTTGACCTTTAGATGTATAAAGCGAGTAATGGTCTGCAAAGAAAATATATATCATTCATTTAAATTTGCTTATTGTGAGTCTACTGCCAAACAAATTATATATTTTGGGTAGCAATTTAAAAACATCTACCAGATGGTTGACACAAAAGTGATGTCCAGCAATTCTGAAATAACTTGTACATTGATGGTGATGATTATTCTTGTAGTTAAGCATAACAAATAGAATTTAGGAAAAATAATAGATAAACTCCACGAAACACAGAGCAAGTAGAGAGTCAAGCCAGTCTGACCTGCCTGCAAATATAATGCAGCTATGTTTATTTCTTTAACTCTTTATGTGGAAGATCTGCTTCAGTCATCAACCAGTGGTAGAACAATGCATTCCATAACCAATTATCTCCACAACTACAGTTTCCATCCTGGAATAGAAAAACTGAATAATTGAACTTTTTTTTAATCTCAGGGACAACTTAACAAACACTTGGAGGCACAATATACATAACCCATTGAAACAATTACAAATACAAAACAATTCAATATATAGGCTTATCACATATAATCGATCCAAAAAACAAAGTGATTTCGCTGGAAATCAATTTCATTTTGGTTGAATTGGGTAGTCAGATGATATATATTTTGTCTAAACCCGTCAAGAAATTGAGAGGAATCAGAAAATCAATACAAAGCATGCATGCCACAAACAAGGGCCTTCTCTGCATCGAAAAGAGAAACAAGAAGGGGATTGCAAAGCTCCTATTGTTCAACTTTATTGTCATTGCCTTGAAAATTAATAAATTCCATAAAATAGATAATGATATAAATAAACAACGTTTTCTATCTGTTTTCAATACTTTGACCTTTTTTCAGTAAATGAAATTACTGGGTTTAGGACTGTGGATTTAAGAGCTCGGATTTTGGGATGATAAATCTAAGTGGTTAACCTAAATAAATAAGTCAAAATTTTATCAATAGCAATGAAATACATTGAATCAAACCTCATTGCCATAAGCAGAATTTTGGCTAAACCCTGCAAATCTCATGTGTCTTTGTATATACATATTTGTAAAGAATGAATAACAAAACCTACCCGGAGTGGCTGCTTTGACTTTGAGTTCTTGGACTTGCTTGATTTTAGAGAGACAGAGGAAGAAAGAACCAGAGCGAGCGAAGGAGAGTGGAGAGTTGTAGTTGGAGAAAAAGAAGGAGATGTGCGAAGAGAAAAGAGGCATGCGACTGATAATTGGATGAAAAATAAAGTAGGGTTTTCAATAGGATAAATTACATCTAGACCCCTGAATTTTGTCATTAACACACACAGACCCCCTCAAGTATGACATATTATATTGACACCCCCTACCAGTAACAGTCGACTAACACACATGACAAAATTAAGTGGGTTGGTTTTAATTATTTATATAAGGGTATTTTGGAAATTAAAGTCTTAAAATAGGATAACATAATCAAAGTTTGACAATGTTTCAAATGATTTTTAATGGTAGGGATATATGTTTTACACACGTACAAACTTTAGAGGGTGTCAGTGTAATGTGTTTTAGTGACAAAGTTTAAGGGGTGTTAATGTACTTTATCCTTTTTAATAATCAACTGTTTAAATACGATGTCATTTTTGCAATTAGAACTAATAAAACATTGTTTTAGTTGAAGCATTTACAGGAGAAAAAAAAAACCAATGCAAAAAGAGAAAAATAAAATTTAAAAAATTTACTTTTTGCCAAGGCAACAATTTACTATTGCAAAAAAAATTTACTTTTTGCTATGACAACGATTTCCTATTGCAAATATACCATTTTAAACATCAGCATCAAGAACTGTTGCAAAAAAAATATTTTTGTCACTGTAAATATTTCGTTGCAAAAAAAAGTGATGCAAAAACCCTAAATTCTTGTAGTGCTTGTGAAAGACATTTTAGATTTTGTATTGTGATTTTAGTTATAATGAAAACTGTCTCCACTCCTTGCTTGTCTATAGCAATAGGGCGTGAGTAGTTCCGTATATCCTCGAATAAGAGGTAAACATATGTATAATATTGGTTAAATTCTAGAAATACTGATGTTTTATATATTTATATATCTATATATTATATGCTTCTTGCATGACATAGTAATGTACGTACTTTCGGTGTTGTGCTTGGAAGTATATCATCAGTGCATCATCAACCTGCCGGTAAAACAACCACGACATTCCTATCGGTATGGCTAGTCCTCCATTGGATGTTGAGGATGTTAACTGATGGATGGTATAAAACCTAAATGATCCTTATGGGTTATTAGAGATTAACTTATATATATATTTATAACAGGATTTAATTAAAAAACTTGGTAATTCAGTAATCTTTTCTAAATTTGATTTGAAAAGTGGTTATTGACAAATCCTTATATCTCCTGATGACAGATATAAGACTGCATTTACAACTCCTTTTGGTCATTATGAATGGAATGTAATGCCCTTTGGATTAAAAAATGCACCTAGTGAATTTCAAAATATAATGAATGAAATTTTTAATAGTATTAGTCATTTTTCTATTGTCTATATAGATGATATCCTCATCTTCTCTAGGTCAATAGAAGAACATTGGAAGCATCTTCATGCTTTCCTTGAGATAGTTAGGCACAATGGTCTAGTTATCTCAGCTAGTAAAATTAAGTTGTTCCAAACCTCAGTAAGGTTCCTTGGTTACAACATACAACAATCGACTATTATTCCCATCAATCGTTCTATCCAATTTGCAGATAAGTTCCCTGATGAAATTTGGATAAAACCCAGTTGCAAAGGTTCTTAGGTTCCCTAAATTATGTTTCTAACTTCTATCAGGATCTTAGGAAAATCGTTAAACCTCTGTATGACAGACTCAAAGGAAATCCTCCTCCTTGGACTTCTGCTCATACATCCATTGTTAAACAAGTCTAGCAGTTCATTAAAACTTTACCTTGTCTTGGTATTCCAACGGTTGATTCTTTTAAAATCATCCAAACTGTTGCCTCCGATGTTGGCTACGGTGGTATCCTCCTTCAAAAGCTCACTCCAGACTCCCCAGAGCAAATTGTTCGTTTCCACTCTGGAATCTGGAATAATGCACAAAGAAATTATAGTACTATTAAAAAAGAAATTTTATCTATTGTCCTGTGTATCTCTAAATTCCAGGATGATATACTAAATCAAAAATTTTTAGTAAAAGTTGATTGCAAATCTGCAAAATATGTTTTGAAAAATGATGTACAAAACATTGCTAGTAAGCAGATTTTTGCCAGATGGCAGTCAATTTTAAGTATTTTCGATTTTGACATTGAATATATTAAAGGCAGTAATAATTGCATACCTGATTTCCTAACCCATGAATTTTTGCAGGAACCTCATGGTGGACAGGAAAGTTAGTAAAGCTAGTACCTCTTCCAAAGCCAGGAGAGATACTACAAAAACCCAATTAACCTTGCCAAGCCCAGTAGTCTTGTCAAGCCCAATCCAAATTGCTAATCGTTACCAACCTCTTGGTAAACCTAACCCAGTAAGACCAGTGGTCCAGTTTACCTTGGTAGCCCCATCCACTTTTCTTCAAATGGCCCAAAAAGAACCAGCTAGTTCTTCAAGCCCACAATTAGTTGCCCCAAGTCAACTAGTCAATCCATACCCAGTTTCTAAATCCAAACCAACTTTCATAGCCCACACAGGCCCAAAAGTTGACTATGTTAAAAAAGGTGAACCCATTACAGTGTTTGCCATTGAACCTATTCATGCCCATTTAAGCAATCCACAAAATATAGTAAATATTTATCTAGAACCAGGATGGAACTTTATCCAATCTGATCCAGAGAAAACATTTACTTTTTATCAGGATATATTATTCTTTACTCAGTCTATTCATATCAAACCCATATTTGATAGGAATGACTCAAGTAAAGTAATATATCATTCATTATATATTTTAAAGTTCATCTTTCTTAAAGAATGGGGATCTTACCCTTTGTTACTCAAAGATCTCGAGGGATATTAAAAGAAGTTTAATTACTATGATTATATTGAATAATGGAATAAGCTTCTACTCTATCAGGATGAGTCATTAACTCATTCCTGGTTCATTCAATTTGATAAGAATTTCAAAAGCCAGATTCCTGCCTGGTTTGCACAGTGGTGGTTTCTTCATGGCCCCATATCTGAAATTCTACCCTTGGGCCTAGAAGATCAGGTCACTTATTTTGCCTCTGTTTTTAAACCTAGTTATTATGACAAAACTCATTTTTCGAGTCTGTTAATATTTTTTAGTAAGTATAAGATTCCCTGGATTTATAAATGGTCTTGGAAATTTTCTTCTAACTTTGTTTGCAGGCAATCTAGTGTGAAATGGTGGCCAAGATTCCAACATGATCATATTATTGCCCCAGTAAAATAGGAGTTTCCAGTAAAGATCCCAGCACTAGTTACAGTATCAACAGTTGCCGCAATCCTTCATGCATTAACTCCACTACCACCGAAGGTTATGTCAGCTCTCAGGATTTTCACTCCAGAACAGCCTCAGGCATCTGAACAGCCTTCAAATGTTAAACAAAAACAGAAAAAGTCCTCCTCTAAGGCCTCTACCATAGTTCCAAGCTCCTCCAAGTAGCCTAAACCGAAGTCTTTTGAGATCATTGCCATAGCTAAGAAGCTTCTTCAGCAAGCAGCCAGTAGTGGTTCATCTTCACCAGCATCATCCACCGGCTCAGTTAACCCTTATGCCAATATGGATCCAGATACCCAAGATCCATATGCTGATGTTGATGACCTCACCCCTGACCTAGCCTATATATATATATATATATATGACTATCAGATGAATGACCTAAGTGATCCTCATAAATGGATTGTCCTTCTAGATTACTTAGATCGTTTAACTGGTATAAAGGATAATATTACCAGTCTAACAATCACAACATTTCTATCGGTATGCCTAGTCCTCCACTAGAACGCTAATGATGTTTAACTGGTATATATGTATCACAGATATAGTCAAATGAATAATTCAAGTATTCCTCATGAATGGCTTGTCCTTCTAGTTTGCTTGGATTAGTTAATTGACATATCTATAACTAGCTAACCTAAGAAGTTGTTGTGTTATGACTACTACCACCGGTTGACTTAAGAAGTGGTCGTGTTATGGTTTATTATGTATGCACCTACTATTATGAAGACAAATGAATAATTCAAGTATTTCGCATGAATGACTTGTTCTTCGGGTTTGCTTGGATTAATCAGTTGTCATGGTTACCACCAGCTAACCTAAGATGTTGCTGTGTGATGGTTTATATACATCAGACCTACCGGTCAACTTGCCATTAACATGAAAATTGATTGTTGTAAGGTAGCATTTCTAGTATTTAATCAATATAACTCATAAGGGATCCTTGAACTGAAGGATATTTTTTAGTATTGTCTTACTCTATCTGCACATAATTGTTTACTTAGACCAGTTATCAATCTAAGCTCACATCTCATGCTGTCCTACTTGAATTAGCAACTTAACTATTTTATTTCATTTTTAAATAGTTAAAACTCTTTGTGGGATCGATACTTGGATTTAAAACCGAGAAAATCATAATTTGACCACTTATACTTGGGTGTATAATATTAATCCGATCACTAAAAAGTGCGAATCACCAGTGATTTAGATACACTCCGTTGACATTGAGTCCATAAAGTGTGTTGGTGTATACAGAGCTGTTGGTGGAAGTCCATAAATGTCATGTCGGTTGAGTGCCCATTGGTGGTATTCCATAAATACCCACCCCAAGAACAATCCAAAATTTATAAATGGTCATTGGATATGTAACATCAATGGTAGTAGTGTGGAATGTCCGGATACATACGCATGACATTGAATGTGTTGTGGAAGCCGGTGGAGGGCTCGGGCTGCGTTGCATGTGTGAGTCTCATCTCATAATATGACATAGTATTGTGACATTCATTTTTGAAGTTATATATTCTTAGCTTGTTTGATTGTTGATTTGCATGTGAGTATTTCATATGAATCTAGGTTGGGGAGTAGCCTCTTTATGGGATACCTTATTGAATGTGACTCACCCTTTATGGGAATAACATTTCAGGTGCAAGGCAAGTGTCGGTGAACGACTCTCACGTGGGCCCTCATTAATGAAAATAGTCGAGTTGTGGCTTTAAATTATATTTTTGTAAAAAAATTGTGTAATTGATTTTGAATTTGTAACATTGTATGAAAGATTGTATAATGAACTGATATGTACTATATTTTGTGTAACATTTGATGTTATATGAGTTTGGGTAAATATTGTATGAGATTGGGTGAGTTGAAAATTGAAGAATGATTGATGTGGGGGAAAGTTGGGCCCTATTACTGGTAACACGTTGATTAGTTACAGGTAGCACGATTCCAGTAGGCTCGACTACCTGTGACAAGTCTTGAACTATTGATAGCTCTCTAGCAGAGGGCTTAGCTACTAATAGCGCGTTCACGAACTACAAGTATCTCCTCCAAAATTTTAAAATAAATTTGTTAAGCCTTCGGGCCTTGAGCCATTTTGTTCAAAGAATGTAAATAAAGTAATATTAAGGACAAATTAATGTATATTGGACATTTGGAATGGTCAAGTAATTGAAACATATACAAATTATGCATTTGTGAGTGCTCTGGTACGAGGAAGACTTTGCCCCAACTCTATGTTGGTTATGATTTCGGTGAAGGGGATGCGATGACGTGTGTCGAGTTATGCGACACTCACGGGCACTTCAACGAGTTAATGGTTGATTAACGGGTTGAGAAAGACCCTTGGTTTTATGGGCGTCACAAGAGCAACCTAGATAGTGGTCTTCACTGTTTGCTGATTCAGCCTTTTTTTATGTTATCACTAAGTGTTCACATATTACTCTAGCTAATATTAGCAAACATAGGGTGGTTTTTACTGATTTTTAAGGTAGGAACTAAGTAAAAACTTGTCCCCTTTAGCGCTAAAGGGTGTCACTCAAATGCGGTCCGATTAATGACTCAATTCTATGTTTTTAAAACACATTTAAGGTTTAGAATTTTTTTTTAAAACACCTAAGATTCATTAACAGAATGATCACTGATTCTGTTTTATCTCATCAACCTTAGTCTAATAAATTAAACTAGCAGTGCTATGGTCTCTATGTCATTACCTTTGTCTTAAGAAATAAGGTGCATATAAAGAGTCTTTTCATGTAGTTCAAAGCACATTTCTTCCTTTCTATTGACAATTTCAGATCCTCATTTTGGTTGCATCATGATCAAGGAATATGTTAAGATTTTAAAACAAATTTCACGAAATTAGTCAATTACAAACATGATCCTAACACTCTTACCCTTTATCAATTTCGTGATAAAAATACACAAGTAAGAAAATTTAATATTACAATCCACAAACCACTAGAACAAAATCAATCATAACCTATTATCTACACTCATGTACAATTCTCTAAATCTCAATGTGTACAATGACTGTCTTCTGATTAATGTTTTAAAGATCATACTCCTACGTATACCCCAGTCAAAGCAATACCTTGTGGAAAACATAATATGTATGAAAGAATTAATATAATCATAGATATGTATGGATTACAGGAAGTTGAATTGGATGATGGTGAAGAATAAGTATCCTCTACCTAGTATTGATGATTTATTTAATTAGTTGTGGGATTCCAAAAACTACTCTAAGATTGATCTTCGTACATGATAACATCAACTGAGAAAAAAGGAGGAGGATATTCCTAAGACTATTTTTCACACTAGGTATGATAACTTCGAGTACACAATGATGCCTCATTTTGGTTGACTAAATCTCCTGCAATTTATTGGATTTGATGCATGTGTTTAGATCTTATTTAGATTAATTTATTATCGTCTTCATTGATTACATTTTCACCTATTCAAGGACGAATAAGGAGCACGCACAACACATCTGGCTGGTTCTGCAAACATTAAGGGAGAATAAACTATATGTGAAAATAAGTAAATGTGAGTTTTGGATAAAGAAAGTAAAATTCATTGGGCACGTAGTGTCAGAGGAGGGAGTAGCTATGAATCCTACCAAAATTAAGGCAGTAATGGAATGGGAATGACCCCAAAATGTGACATTTGAAGTTTCTTGGGTTTGGCAGCTTACTATCAGATGTTTATGGAAGGGTTTTCTTGGTTAGCTATGCCGATGACCTATCACAAAAAGAAAGGGGGAAAGTTGTTCTAGACTGAGGATTGTGAACAAGCAGCCTAGAAGTTGACTAGGATACTAGTACTCATCATTCTATATAGTTGTGAGGGTTACAATGTGTACACATATTTTTTTTAAGGGGTTTGGGTTGTGTCTTGATGTAGAACGGAAGGTAGTTGCTTATGGAGCTAGACAATTGAAGATTCATGAATAGAATTACCTTACCCATGACTTAGAGCTTGCAATGGTATTGTTTGCTCTCAAGTTATGGAGATGATACTTGTACGGAGAGAAATTTTAGGTTTATTCCGGTCATAAGAGCCTTAAGTATATCTTTACTCAAAAGGATCTAAACCTTTGGAAAAGGTGATGGATAGAGTGCTTGAAAAACTATGATTCACTTTGAATTATCATCCAGGGAAGGCCAATGTAGTAGCAAATGCACTTAGTTGACCGCTTCGGGGTACAATTAATTTCCTTCTATTGTGTAAGAGGGAGATGACTGATGTTTTATAGGACTTTGATATGTTGGTAGGTAAACAGCTAGACCGACCATGTTTATTCAATCTGGTCACTCAACCTATTCTTTGAAAACAGGGCTGTAGAGTTAGAAAGATTCGATCAACAATTGGAGGCAATCCATAATTGATTGGAGAAATAAGACTATAGAGAATTGGTTTTTGCATGGTGAGGAGTTACATTTTTTAGGGAGATTGTGTATACTAGATGACATCCAATTGAAGGATGTTTTGGAAAAAAATGCCACTCTTCTAAATTTGTGATACATCCGGGTAGTACCAAAATGTATAGCGAAATGAGACGCAAGTATTGATGGAACGGAATGAAAAGAGATATCGCTAAGTTTATAGCGACTGTACAGATTGTCAACCGGTGAAGATTGAACATTAGAAACTTAGGAGATTATTACAATCTTTGCATATTCCCAAGTGGAAATAGAAATACATCACTATGAATTTTGTGTTGGGGCTGTCTAGGAGCACAAAAAGACATAATGCAAAAGTTGATTGTGGATAGACTTACTAAGACTACATATTTCTCAGGTATGAAGACAACAGATGCATTGTTGACCTTTAGTGAATTGTATATTCAGAAGATATTGAAGCTCCATCGGGTACCTTTATCAATTATGTCAAATCGAGATAGTAGGTTTAGGACTAAGTTTTGGCAGAGTTTATGAAGATATGTGGGGACAAGTTTACATTTCAACATCGTCTTTCATCCTCAAAAAGATGGTTAATCCGAGAGGAAAATTCAAATTGTGGAAGATATGCTAAGGGCATTTTTTTTGGACTTCAAGGGCAGTTGCATTGAGCAATTGCCATTGGTGGAGTTTGCCCATAACAATAGTTTTTCATTCCAAAAAATACACAAAAGTGCAGGTGGCCAAGATGCAGTAATAACTCGATAGTCAAATGTTGATTCACTAATATTAAATCGATTAAAGGAAGGTAAAAAGGAAGAATAGTGTTCAAAAATTATTATAGACTAAAGAAATTTTTTTATAGGAAAAGACTACTCTTTAGTTTTGGGATCATGAATTGTTCAAATACACCAAATATTATACTTATGCAATTGTATTTTATTTCGGGTGACTTCCAATGTCCGTGTAATCAATCAAACTATATAGCTTTGAAATTCAAGAATTGATTGATATGAAAATATAAATTTAAGAACTATTTTTCTAAACTCGCAAGGAATTATAATTATATCTCATACCAAGAAAGTAATCAAGTTAATGAGCAATCAAATAAGTTTATAGAATATAATATTTCCTAAAAATTATTCTTTCAATCGATAAATAAAAAAAGATAAATCATTTAAGAATAATAAAGAACAATTCAATAAATAGAATATTTGATTTACAATCCCAAAAAATCCTACCGTAACTAAAGAGTAAAGGAAGAACTACTCAAAAGACATGGGTATTCTTCTAAAAAGACTGAAAAAATAAAGTAAGGACTAGATCCCCTAACAAGAGTCCTCATACCCATATTTATAAGGAAAGGGTATAAAGTATTTTTGGAATTTGTTTTACAATTAAAATCCTACTAGGTCAAGACAAATGTGGTTGATGTTAGGAGGCGCGTCCAGACGGAGAAGGCGCGTTCAAATTGAACACTAATGATCTTGTTTAACTTGGTCGATATAACTGTCCAGACAGATAAGGTGCATCTAAACCGAAGCACTTGTATCCTTATTCATTGTTTGCACACACTACTACGCCCAAACAACTTTAATTATCTAGAATTTGCATCTTCATAGTTGCATTCGAATAAAAGGGTTACGTCTAGACGGAGGTAGTCCATATCATCAAATTCAAAATATTCTCTAGATTCCATGGCATTCATGGTCCAATCATTACGTTTGTATGGAAGAGCTAAGTATGGGCGCAACTATTTATTTAGGAACCAACGAATCAGGCCCCATTTCCTCCGAAATTGACCATTGACTTCTTTCTCAATTACACTGTTTCCCCTTTGAGTTCACTTTGATCTCCAATTATCTGGTCAATTTACCAATTACACAACCTTTGCTCATTTTACCTATTTTTACCTTATAAATCAAACATCCACTAAAAAACATGTCACAACATAACACTAGGGGATAATTCATAAAGCAGCTCAGAAATAGTGCAAATCGTCACAAATGTACATTTGGTGACGAATCACACTCCCAACACACATCTTTATAGTCCCTAGTAATATTTAAATTATAAAACAATCTAATAAAATAACATGCATCCACTTTCATAGGACTCACAATTGCAGTTAGCATATGTAGCAAGCCTTTAAACACCTAGGTCAACCCTAGTGGATGAGTATAATCTCGTGAAGCCTTTCAGCAAAAGTAGCTACAAACTTCCATTAATTTGTCCACTCTTGAATTTAATCAAGCAAATAGATCAAATAAAATGTGAACAAGTGTATATTATTTCAGATTGTAGAATTAAAGCCTACACAATAATATTCACGTATTGATCTCCTATTGAAACTAGTGTGTCGTGTATAAATAACCTGCTTGATCAGACAATTTATAAAAAGTCCCTCACCTCTCTACTTTCAATGGTATGCATCAAATAAATTCTCTCCCCTAGTTGTACTCTCAAAAAGGAATCCACTCAGAATGTACTAATTTATCCTTTGTTGTAATGACAATCCCAAGAATCGTTGATGACGTGTATAATTGATTATAAAAAATTATTCATTTATTAACCCTACAAGACGGAATTAGGGTTTCCTTTTGAAGCATCAACATCATGAACAACGTACTAATGTTACATTGCAGCTTGTGGATGGATCAATCACTTATCCAATGTGCATAGTTGAGGACATTTTAGTTAAAGTGGATAAGTTCATTTTTTTCAGTTGATTTCATAGTCTTAGATTGTGAGGAAGATAGAGAAATACCTATTATTCTAGGGTGATCATTCTTACCAATGGGGAAAACACTTATTGATGTACAGAAAGGTGAGCTAACTATGCAAGTCCAAGATCAAAAGGTCACATTCAATGTATTTTCAACTATGAAATTTTCAAAGGAAGCGGAAGAATGTTTTTGGGTTGATTTGGTGGAAGATGCAGTGAATGAGATATTCATAGGAAGCTATATTCCATATCTCCTTAAGAACACCAAGATATATAAAGAGAAGGTAAAAAACTGGCATGAAAAGAAGATCATTAAGTAGAAGTTTGAGTAAGTCAAGTTGTACTCCTTTTCAATTCGCGGTTAAATCTCTTCCCAGGAAAACTCAAATCAAGGTGGTCTGGGCCATTCATTATTATGAAGGTGTTCCCACATGGAGCAATCGAAGTCAAGGAAGCCAATTCGAAGAGAACTTTCAAGGTGAATGGGCAGAGATTGAAGCACTATTTGGGCGGTGACATTGATTGTCAAACGACCTCAATTACCCTTGCCAAACCGGGATGAAACAGGAAGTAGTCAGGCTGAAGACTGTAAAACAAGTGCTATTTGGGAGGCAACCCAAAGTTTAGCTTTTAATTTTTCTTTCATGTTTATTTCAATTTAGTTTTTTTAGGAGTAATCATGATATTAGAAAGTTAGTGTAGTTTAATTAGTGTGTCAATTGCTTGCATCTACCGAGGATCGAAGCCAAGACTAGAATCCCAGTGCCCCAGCGCTACAAACCAGCGCCTAGGCGCCTGCCTGTTGCTATTGGTGTTGTCCACAACAGAATTTCAGTGCCTCAATGCTCAAAACCAGCGCCCAGGCGCTTCCTCTCAACCTCCACAGCGCAACAGTCCTTGTCCTAGCGCAGTTGCCCTTGCTTCTAAGAAAATCAGCATTAAAACCCATACTTTAGCGCCACTTTCATGGACAAAGAGCTCACAACATCAACTCCTACTCTTCCAAAATTTCAAAACTCTAAAAATCTATTCACCCCAACTCATCTTCACCCATAGTTCCATTGAATAACCTTGGATTTCCTGATCTTCTTTACACAATAATCTCGCCTCTCAATTGGCATCAATGAGTATCAACTAGCACCAAGGATTTGTCCATTCTCCATAGGTAAAGATTAAGCTTTGTAACATAAGTGTCCTAGTCGACCTATGTTTCTTGAAAACACTCATGACTCAGCTAACAACGAGGCCAACTAGCGAATTCTCAGGGAAGTCTGCTATCTTAATTTTTCCTACTTTATACATTGAGGGAAATGTTTAATTTAAGTTTGGGGGTGTGTTCATGTTTGCATTATTAGGCATTCATTTAGATAGCATGTTTTGCACTTTAATAGCATGTTTTAGTACGACTTGAGCAAAGGGTTGATTGAATTTGATTATGGCCAATGATGAATGGGATTAATTGTCAATTCAAGGAAAATTGATGAACATGTTGAGTCTATAGTTTGACATCCTAGTTGGTTTTACACTGTTTGTGATATTTTAATTCATGGGCACATATCCATCTGTTTGGTTAGTTATTATTTAGAGAATTTATTTGGTTAGAAGCTCGTGGAAGATATAATTGAAACTCAAGAAAATTTATTTAAGCATCATTCAAAGAGAATTGAGGTATTAACATAAGTTTGGGGAAAATATTGGTTATGATGGGTTAGTATATTAAAAAAATAATAATAGTATAAAAATAGAGAGTTTTTTAAAAAATTATTTTGATTTGATCCTTCATGAGTTAGAAAAAAATTAGGAAAGCAAGAAACAAGAAAGGGGCATGTGGTGAGTAGAGATGGAGCATAAAACGCACTCACTCATAAACACATGTTGGGAATGAGATGGAACGTAAAACGCACTCGTTCAAGAAAATGCAAGATGGAGCATAAAACGCACTCACTTAATAGAAAGTGAGATGGAGCATAAAATCCACTCTTCAAATGAATGAAACAGAAAAACAAAAGAGAGATAGAGATGAAAAAAAAAATCTTTAGACCTTCTAGTTATATGTTTGCCTTAATTAGGAATAGTTTATGTGAAACGTAGGTTTATAGAGTTGATATTGAGTATCTCCAATGGAGTGTTTGATTAAGTAAATGTATCTGGGTGATGACTAGCTTGAACAGTTCGGATATATACATGTATTTAAAGGGTCATGAGCGGAGGTAAAATTAAGGAATATGTTGAATTGTTAGTCTATGCACTGTGTAACGCTCCAAAACCCACCCTGGATGGCATTACAAACTAAAAACCATTCACATCATGAAAGCAACTAAATAATTCATCCATAAATAAATTTCATACATCAAAGGTAATCTTTACAATCTCGTTCCCAAAAAAATACGCCAAAACATGACGAATATATCCCCAAAAGAATATGATCCTAAAGTAAGATAATTACATCCCCAAAAAATTAAACATAAACTCGCAGCAGAATTACAAAAGAGTCTAGACTTCACAATATTTCCAAAGTAGATTTCCTAGTCTAGAATAAAAAGTAATGTTGTTCTAAGCGTCCACCTCGGGATCAACATGCCCTTTTACGGGAATCTCCCAGTGTGCTGGTTCATGAATTCCCAAATCCTCCTCCAGTACATAATCTGAAAAATGTAGTTTGTAGGGGTGAGCACTAAGCTCTGTAGCAACATTCCTCCCAAACTCGAATAAGGTTTAGAAAAACATATAAAAATGATCGATCACCTTTCACAAATAGCATATATTAATTTTGAAAGAAAATCAGGACATTTAAACAGATCTCAAGCTTAAGCAATAGTAATAATTTAATGCATAAGTGAAACTAATATACAACTAATAATTCATTCCACCATAAACTGTTTCTCCCAAGTTCTTGCGGAATCCCATACTTCCCAAAATTCTTGCAGAAACTATATGTGGTACAATGAACAATAACCCACCACTGTATTCGTATCTCTGGTATGAAGTAAGACCTCGCATGGATACCATCGAAAATATCATGGCCCTTGTACAATCCACACAAATCCTCACAAGGATATCCAACATTTAGGAAGGGCGTATGCCAACACCATGGCAGTAACGTATCCAACCAAAGAGTAGTATACTAACCCCTTTTTCCACGATAACTCGTAAGTGATAATGGTTTAATCCTCGCAAGGCACTAACCTCATTACGAGTGGTAAGAAAAGTTGTAACCCACACGGAGTAAGAAGACGTCTACACACTCCAAGATACCCGGTCAATAGTAGCCCATGTTTATCCAACAACCACATAAGAGATACAATACCAATAATTTTCTCAAATAACAACAATTCCATAAATTCCGAATTTCACATGTAGTGTTTCAATAGAACAATTGAATAAAATGCAAGAGATCATCATCAATATCATTTTAGTACTCAACTCAAAGCATTATAGTTTTGAAATCAATAATAAAGAAAGAATTTAAGAAGAAATCAACACTCTCCAAAAAACAAGGGTTTTAAAGCAAGGAAAGAGATTTCATGGGTATTCAACCTTAACTTGTGTAAAACATGTTAATAATTGCAAGACCAAGAAAAGATGATTTCATAGCAAATACATAAGATTTAGAGTCAAAGAATACATATATATTAGCCCTAGCATCAATGGACATGCATGGAAGAAAACTCCCTACCTTTCTCCTTGGCTTCGGTGTGAAAGACAAAAAGATTTGATCTTGAATCACCCTAAAAACTCTTGTTTTTCCTTTGTCTCTTCCTCTCTAAGTCTTTCTACTAGGGTTCTTAGAGGTGTGGGGTGAGAGTGGTGTGAAAGAATGGGATTAAATGGAGTGAAAATGGGGTTTTAAAACATAAAACTCGTGACTTTTTAACGGTCTACCGATAGTTTGGATCTACAGGACAGCGTACTACCTATTGAGCTACCGGTAGTTCGGATCTACTAGAACTTTACTACCTGTTGACTACTGGTAGCTCGGATCCGCTAGCCACTTACTACCTGGTGACTACCGGTAGTTCGAATTTGTTGGACATTTATTACCTATTGACTACCGGTAGTTCGGATTCACTGGATAGCGTACTACCAGTAGGTCCTGTCCAAATTTGCCTATTTCCTCTATATTTCATTTCAAACACATTCCAAATCCTTCCAAATCCAACCCAAGCTTATTCAACATGCTTTTGTACATCAAACATAGTTGATATAAGTTCTATTACAATGATTACATATATTTGCAAGCTAAACTAAGTTTTAACTACTATTTCCTCGAATTTCCATATTAACGTTTCCAAAAAGAAATAATAACTTGCTACAAAACCTACATACATATATAAAGATAAAAGGGTAGGGTTTACAATCCACCCCCCTTAAAGAAAGTTTCATCGTCAAAGCTTACCTCCAGTAGCGAATAAATAAGGATACTTCTCTCGCATCTCCAGCTCGGGTTCCTAAGTAGCTTCCTCCACTCCGTAATGTTGTGACAAAACATTCACTAGTCGGATGACTTTGTTGCGGAGCACTTTCTCTTTGGTATCAAGAATCTTCACCGGTTGTTCTTCATACGTTGCTCCGTCTTGAACTTTGATATCTTCCAAATCTATCACATGTGTGGTCTCCAACTGGCACTTCCTTAACATCGACACATGAAACACGTCATGCACCCCTGACAATTGAGCCGGTAACTAAAGTTGATACGCCACTTTGCCCACTGCTTTGATCACTTCAAATGGCCCGATGTACCTTGGAGCCAATTTTCCCTTCTTATCGAATCTCAAAACTCCCTTCTTAGGCGACACTTTGAGGAAAACATAGTCCCTTTCTTGGAACTTCAATGGTCTTCGTCTTCTATCTGCATAGCTTTTCTATCTACTTTGTGCCATGCGTAGTCTCTCCCAGATGAGTTGAATCTTCTCTGTAATTTCCCGAACAATTTTTGGCCCAAACAAGCTATTCTCGTCTGCTTCTAACCAACACGTTGATGATCGACATGGCCTTCCGTACAATGCTTCATACGGAGCCATTTCAATACTTTCCTGATAGCTGTTGTTATACGCAAATTCCACCAACGACAAATGGTTACTCCAACTTCCCTTGAAGTCCAATTCGCAAGCACGGAGCATATCCTCCAAAATCTGTATCACCCTCTCGGATTGGCCATCCGTTTGGGGATGAAACGCAGTGCTAAAATGCAATTCTGTCCCCATAGCTCGTTGTAGACTTTGCCAAATTTGTGCCACAAAATGAGAATCGCGATCTGATACGATAGAGAGTGGAACTTCATACAATCTCACGATCTCATGGATATATAGCTTGCTTAAGGTCTCTAGAGTGTCCGTGGTCTTCATACTCAAGAAATGTGCAGACTTGGTGAGTCTATCAACTATAACCCATACTGCATTATACCTGCGCGACATTTGTGGTAAACCCGACACGAAATCCATTGTAATGTGAACCCACTTCCACTCTGGGATAGGCAAAGACTGTAGTAATCCTCCTGACTTTTGATGTTCGATATTCACCTGCTGGCACACCGCACATCGTGCTATGAACCTTGCCATATCCTTCTTCATTCCCTTCCACCAATATTGGCGCTTCATGTCCCTATAGCAAACTTAGAGTGATGACACTCTCCAAGTATCTCCTACCTTAGGGATGAATCATCGGGAATGCATAGCTTTTCCCCATATCTCAGTTCTCTATTTCTCAAAGACCAACCTTCCATTGTTTCTCCATTCTCCAATTTAGCTCGAATTGATGCTAAGTCAAGATCTAAGCATTGCAATTCCACAACCCTACGTTGAAGGGTAGGTTGGGCCACAAGGTAGAATAGGCATGGCCGAGATCTATCTTTTCCAACCCATAGATCATAGTCTTCAAGGGCATCCCTCATCTTCCATTTACTTGCTAGAACATTGAGTCCACCCTAAGACTTTCGGCTAAGTGCATCAGCGACTACATTGGTCTTCCACGGATGGTAGTTGAGTGTGAAATCATAATCTTCTAGACACTCAACCCACCTTTTTTGCCGAAGATTCAAGTATTTCTGTGTGAACACATACTTGAGGCTCTTATGATCAGAAAACACTTAAAACTTTTTCCCCATATAAGTAACATCTCCACAACTTAAGAGCAAAAACCACTGCGGCAAGCTCTAAGTCATGGGTGGAATAATTCTACTCATGAACCTTGAGTTGCCTAGAGCCATAGGCAACCACCTTCCCTCCTTGCATTAGCACACACCCCAAGCCTCGTAACAAAGCATCGGTGTATACATCATATCCTTCCCCACTACTCAAAATAATGAGGACATGAGCAGTTGTTAACTTCTCCTTCAAGGTGCGAAAGCCTAGTTCACATGCTTAAGTCCACAAGAACTTTTCTCTCTTCTTCGTAAGGCGAGTCATCGGCATCGCTAGCTTGGAGAACCCTTCCATAAACCTCCAGTAGTAGCCTGCTAAACCTAAGAAACTACGTAATTCGGTCACATTCTTAGGTGGTTCCTATTTTATCATGGCTTCAATCTTTGCGGGGTCAATAACTACCCCGTGTTCTGACACAACATGGCCAAGGAATTTCATTTCCTTCATCCAAAACTTACATGTACTAATCTTCGCATATAACTTATGTTCTCTCAATGTTTGTAGCATAATTGAGAGATGGCGTCCATGTTCCTCGTGAGTCCAGAAATAGATTAGTATCTCATCAATAAACATGATGACAAACTGATCTAGATACGACCGAAATACCCTGTGCATCCAATCTATGAAGGCTGCTGGTGCATTAGTCAGTCCGAACGACATCACTGTATATTTGAAAATAACCATATCGGGTATGGAAAGCTGTCTTGGGAATATCCTTTTCCTTGATCCATAGTTGATGGTACGTAGTGCGAAGATCAATCTTGGAATAATACTTGGAACCCCTCAACTGATCAAATAAATCATCGATCCTTGGCAATGGATATTTATTCTTCACTGCCACCTGATTCAACCTTCAGTAATCTGTGCATAACCGAAGTGTTTCATCATGCTTCTTTACAAAGAGGATTGGGGCTCCCCAAAGTGAAGTACTCAAATGGATAAACCCAATAGCCAATAAATGGTCTAATTGCTTCCTTAGCTCCTTCAACTCCAAAGGTGTCATCCGATAAGGAGCAATGGATATGGTTTCAGTTCTCGGATAGAGATCAATCTTGAACTGAATCTCTCGTTGTGGGGGTAACCTAGGTAATTCATCAGGAAAAACATCCAAAAAGTCCAACACCACCAATATTATGTCCGATTGGAATTTGTCCCGATCATTTCCCATTAAGCTGGCCAAGAAACTCAAATTGCTCCCTGCCTTAGCTTTCAAGAATCTATTTCCTGTCATGGGAAATGGATGAAAAGAATTGCGATCATTCTTGAAAGTAAAAACCACCCCTCCCAGAAAATTGGAATGAAATCCGCTTGTGAAAATAATCCATTATCGCACAGAAGGTGGACAACAAATTCATCCCAAATATAATGTCGTACCCCTTCATATCTAATGCAACCAAATCTACAACCAATTCTTGCTCCCCAATGCGAAGCACACATCCTCTACACACCCTTGTTGTATCCAACCGTTCTCCCATGGGCATGTCAATACTAAAGGCATGTTCTAGCTTCTCAAATCCCAATCCCAAATTAAAAGCATATGTAGTACGTATGTAACGCCCCAAATACCCCCTCGGACGGCATTACATTCTAAAACCTTTCACAATCATGAGAGCACTAAATAAATCCATAAATAAGAAATTTTTATCCATCAACCATTGATATTTTAACAAAATTCGGGCAGAGTCTCCTTTGTACGGGGAGCTCTACCACAAAATCCAACCTGTGCAATTCTACTATAATGACCACACCGGGTCCAATTAACTACTATATAATCAATCCATCAAATTTACATGTTACCCAAAAAAAATATGCCCACAATGGCATGTACATTCCCAAAGAATTAAACTATGATAAGCAGCGGAATTTCAAAAGATAACTACACTTTACAATCTTTCCAAAAAAAAAATAGCCTAGTCTAGAACAAAATAGAAGGGCCGCTCTAGGCGTCCACCTCGGGATCTACGCTCCCGTCGATCGGAGTCTCCCAAAGAACGGGCTCCTCGACTCCTGGCTCCTCCTCAAGGATATAGTCTGAAAAATGTTAACAGTAGGGGATGAGCACTAGGCTCTGTAGCAAAATCTTCCCAACTCCAACAAGGTTTATAAAATACAAAACTGGTCGGTCACATTTCATAAATAACATATATGAATTTGAAGTAAAACAGGACATTTTAAATAGATCTCAAGTTTAAGTCATACAGTAGTTAAGGAGAGAAATAAATTAAGTTTAACCATAGCAAACCATTTCCAACATTAAGTCAATTAGGAGGGGCTCCCTCCGATGAATCGTCCCATACCAATGCACCGGCCAAGCCATTCCAGCCAATCATCACATTTATGTTGGTTCATCCCCGTACCATGTATGTTGATTGTTTCTCATGAATCTACCCAACGATTATACCTAGTCCACCCTTTTATAATCACAATCACAAGTACTTAGGGAAGGGGCGTCTACCATCCCAATGGCAGTGACGAGTCCCTCCCCAGGAATGGTATACCAACCCTAGTTCGAACTCCAGGCGTACGATAGTGGTCGCATTACCAAATGACAACTCACTACAAGTGCAAGAAACCATCTCCCCCCCCCACTGGGTTCAACTGACATTTACACTCTACGGCATATCTCGTAGGTAATCCAAGTCCCTCACAACCACCATACAATGAGTAAACCAACATATTCTCAATCAATTCACATTTTACCAATTAATCGCAAAATACCCAAATTTCACAAGTAAAGCGTCATAGCAAGATGGAATTAAAATGAGCAAAAGATCAATATAAAGATCATTTTCGTTGAACAATATCGAACACTAAATTTATAAAGTGAGAACCAAGGCAATATATGGAGAAAACTCAATTTTTCTTAAAACCAAGTTTGGAAGATGAAAAAGAGAAATTTAATGGTTACCAAACCATCCCATTATTCAAACATAGCATTTATTACAAGGAGAATTAAGAATCATACAAATCATATCAAATAAATATGGATGGGAGTGGAAAACATATGTATATACATAAACCCTAGCCTCAATGTAAGAAATTAGGAAGAAATCCCCTACCTCTTGGTTGTAGCTTCAATCTAAGACCCAAGATTCAAAATCTTCCTATTCTCCTTCCTTTTCCTCTTAATTTCGTCCTCCTAGGGTTTCTAGAGATTTGGGTGTGAGTGGTTGAGGAATAGAAGCAAAAGAAATGGGTGGAGAAGAGAAAACTTGAGAAATTCGGTTTTTATCTTTATGAGGTGGGAATCTCTCTTGACCTTGGTGTTTTTCTCTCCCTTTTCTCTTCTCTTAGGGCTCTAAGGTATTTAGAGTGGGAGGGAAATGAAGAATGGGAGAAATAGGGCTTGGAATGGATGTTTTAAAACCCAAAAATCCCGACTTTTACTGTTCATCGTCTGTTTTGGGGGTTTTCCAGACTTACTATTTTCCTTATTTTTGATCATGATAAACTTTGAATCTGAAAACGTGCAAAACATGAAAGTTGTAGATCTAGATGTCTTCTGCATTGTGTCAAAATTTCAGCTCAATCGGACCATTGTAGCAAGAGTTATGACGATTCTACGACAACTGGTCCGGAGTAGGCAATGTACCCGGAGCAGCGCCCCAGCGCCCATTTGGGCGCCCCTTTTCACTTCCAATCCTTCCAACTTTAATCCTAACTTATCCTACATACTTTTCTACATCGACCTAATTAGTTCAAGTTCTTTTATGATTTATTTTGTACATTTTCATACCGAAACTAATCTTTTAACTACTCTTTCCTTGAGTTATACTATTTTAACATTTCAAATGAAATAATTACTGAACACCTATGTCTTTTATTTTATTTTTTTTATTTATTTTTTTTTTAAACGCATGTGGGGTATTACAACGTATGAATGAGTGGGTAGCACCGGGATCAAATAAGATTCGGGCCCAAGAGTTATAAAGAAGCACGATAGCTTCCACTACGACATTAGAAGCATCCTCCTCCGGTTGAGTCAAAGTAAAAACTCTCCCTTGATTGGCGCTGCCGGGGGGTTTGAGCTTGTAACGGTCTTAGCTATGCTGGCCTTTGTAGGGGTGGCTTGTTTACTAGTACCTGCCTGGTTGCTTGATTGGTCCTTGGGGGAAACGATGGGTATTGATTTTTGAAGTGCCCAAACTTTTCACATGCAAAACAGTGACGCAAGTTAGTGCTTGTTCTAGTCTGTGCAACTCTATTTCCTCGGGCTGTCAGAAGTCCCTGTCCGCCTGCCTGGTCTGGATGTCGGTATGGTTCCATCCGCTACACTCCACTGGGGCTATTCCCATCTTGATTGGACCTCCTCTTGCAAAATTTTGTCACCGCTAGGTGTCCTCAATATCTCTCTCCATAAGTGTGGCTCGATCAACTAGATCCACATAATCCTTCTTGAGAGCCACAAGCTTCTCCGTGATAGCAGGCCTTAGGCCCTGCTCAAAGTGTTTGGCCCTCCTAGCCTCTGTGGATATGAACTCTGTGGCATAGCAGGATAGCTCGTCAAACCTCCTCTCATACTCAGTTACGGTCATACTCCATTGTCGTAGAGCGAGAAAGTCTGCACTCATCCTATCTCGGACTGATTCAGGAAAGTACTTGTCTTGGAAGAATTGGTCGAACTCCTCCCAAGTGAGCGCATCGGCGTTTCTTCTCCTCTTCACCGAATTCCACCAATGGTCAGCCTCCCCCTCTAGTAGGTATGTAGCCAAACCAACCCGCAAGTCCTCGGCAACTCCTATGTCATCACATATTTTCTTCACCCAACGAATCCACCTATCTGCATCCAAGGGATTAGAGCTTCCTTAGAAATTAGGTGGGTGTTCCAGCAAGAATTCTCGAAGAACCACTATCCTTTGGTTTCCGTCCCCATTGCCTGGTACTTGGGCTAGTGGATGATCCCCACCGTTGTGGTTGTTATTCCTATTTTGGTTTTGTACCAATGTGGTAAGCTCTCTTAAACATTGGTAGATGCCGTTTAGGTCATTAGGAGGTGGTGGTGGTGGTGGGTTCACCTGGCCACCACGACCTTGTCCACGTCCACGCCTACTGTCTATCATGCACATCAATTCATAATTTAGTTTCATTGATGTACAAGACATCCTAACTATACCTTTAATTTAAAGCATTAGACATGTGTAGAATTTATATCAACGATTCTATTCCACCTAGTCCTACACTCTAATGGTAATTCGTAACCGACAGCTCCCATGTAAGACCTAAAGCCTAAGCTCTTATACCAAAAATTTGTAACGCCCCAAAACCAACCCTGGACGACATTACAAACTAAAAACCATTCACATCATGAGAGTAACTAAATAATTGATCCATAAAGAAATTTCATACATCAAAGGTAATCTTTACAATCTTGTTCCCAAAGGAATACGCCAAAACATGACAAATATATCCCCAAAAGAATATGATCCCAAAGTAAGATAATTACATCCCAAAAGAATTAAACATAAACTCGCAGCAGAATTACAAAAGAGTCAAGACTTCACAATATTTTCAAAGTAGATTTCCTAGTCTAGAATAAAATGTAATGTTGTTCTAAGCGTCCACCTCGGGATCAACATGCCCACCTACGAAAATCTCCTAGTGTGCCGGTTCCTCAATTTTCAAATCCTCCTCCAGTACATAATCTAAAAAATGTAGTTTATAGGGGGTGAGCACTAAGCTCTGTAGCAACATTCCTCCCAAACTCGAACAAGGTTTAGAAAAGCATGTAAAAATGGTCAGTCACCTTTCACAAATAGCATATATGAATTTTGAAAGAAAATCGGGATATTTAAATAGATCTCAAGTTTAAGCAACAGTAATAATTTAATGCATAAGTGAAACCAATATATAACTAATAATCCATTCCACCATAAATCATTTCTCCCAAGTTCTTGCGGAATCTCATACTTCCCAAAATTCTTGTAGAAACTATTTTTGGTACAATGAACAATAACCCACCACTGTATTCGTATCTCTAGTATGAAGTAAGACCTCGCATGGATACCATCGAAAATATCATGGCCCACATACAATCCACATAAATCATCGCAAGGATATCCAACCTTTAGGAAGGGCGTATGCCAACACCATGGCAGTGACGTATCCAACCAAAGAGTAGTATACTAACCCCCTTTCTCATGATAACCCGTAAGCGATAATAGTTTAGTCCTCGCAAGGCACTAACCCCATTATGAGTGGTAGAAAAAGTTCTAACCCACACGGAGTAAGAAGGCGTCTACACACTCCAAGTACCTGATCAATAGTAGCCCATATTTATCCAACAATCACACAAGAGATACAATACCAACAATTTCCTCAAATAACAACAATTCCATAAATCCCCAATTTCACATGTAGTGTTTCAATAGAAAAAATGAGTAAAATGCAATAGATCATCATCAATATCATTTTAGTACTCAACTCAAAACACTATAGTTTCAAAATCAATAATAAAGAAAGAATTTAAGAAGAAAATTCATCACTCTCCAAAATCTAGGGTTTTAAAGCAAGAAAAGAGATTTCATAGGTATTCAACCCTAACTTGTGTGAAACATGTTAATAATTGCAAGAAGACTAAGAAAAGATGATTTTATAGCAAATATATAAGATTTAAAGTTAAAGAATACATATATATTAGCCCTAGCATCAATGGACAAGCATGGAATAAAACCCCTACCTTTCTCCTTGGCTTTGGTGTGAAGGACAAGAAGATTTGATCTTGAATCACCCTAAAAACTCTTGTTTTTCCTTTGTCTTTTCCTCTCTAAGTCTTTCTACTAGGGTTCTTAGTGGTGTGGGGTGAGAGTGGTGTGAAAGAATGAGAGTAAATGGAGTGAAAATGGGGTTTTAAAACATAAAAATCCTAACTTTTTAACGATCTACCGGTAGTTTGTATCGAGCTACCGGTAGTTCGGATCTACGGACAGCGTACTACCTGTTGAGCTACCGGTAGTTCAGATCTATTGGACCTTTACTACTTGTTGACTACTGGTAGTTCGGATCCACTAGACACCGTACTACCGGTAGGTTCTCTCCAAATTTGCCTATTTCCTCTATTTTTCATTTCATACCCATTCCAAATCCTTCCAAATCCGATCCAAGCTTATTCAACATGCTTTTGTACATCAAACATAGCTGATACAAGTTCTATTACAACGATTACATATATTTGCAAGCTAAACTAAGTTTTAACTACAATTTCCTCGAATTTCCATATTAACAATTTCAAAAAGAAATAATAACTTGCTACAAAAACCTACATACATATATAAAGATAAAAGGGTGGGGTTTACACACTGTTTTGTAGTTTCCTGTGAATTAATTTTTTGTAGTAACTTTTGGGGCCATTATTCAGATTCAAATTGATCCATTGTTTGAGTAGTTGGTTGTTAGGGTTAATTTTTTATAGTTTTTGTTCTTAGTATTTTGCTTGAGGACAAGTAAAGATTTAAGTTTGGCTGTATTTGATGAGTGGATTTTATACCTACTGATTGAGTACTCTTGACTTGATAAAATTGTAAGTTTTCAGGTATTTTATGTTAATTTTTATTTTTTTTGTGTGTTTTAATGTTATTTTGTAGGGATCATCATTTGGAAGGAAAGAAGATCATTTGGAAGGAAGCAAGGTCATTGGTAGCCTAAGTGTTGGATTATTTGAAGACTAAGCAACAAGGGTAGTCGTAGGCATAAAAGGGTGTCAGCGTCGCTACTCTAGGAACAGCATTGCAGTGTTAGAAGGGCAGAAAGTCAGTGCCTCTGTACCAATTTTTTGAGGCTGCAACGCTTGTTTTAATGTGGGCACGAATTCTAACTTGTTTTTTAGTCAAAATTGAACTCTAATGCTACAGATATGCTGGGGTTTGAGTTGGGATGGTAAATATAATGATTTGAGGGGCTACTAAGAGAGGTTTAACCAAGAATTGATAGGAAATTGAATACAAGGATCGAAGGAAGCAATGCGAGGAAAATTGGACTTGAAGGCTAGAGAGGAATTGAAGATTGCAACTAAGTTTTCATTCCTTTTATCTTAACTTTAGGTTTTGATTTTCTAAGATGGTGATTAATTTCAGAATGATGTTTTTCAATTACGTTATGAACTAAATTTTTACTAAGATTGCAATGGAACGTGATGTTTAGTTAAATTGATATACTCTCTCGTTTCTAGTTCTTATTGATCATATATGAGTTGTTTCTCATATTTTTTGCTTAATATATGATTGTTTGGCCAACAATTGCTTTGATTTCCTACATGAAATTGGGAGATGAATTATAGGTATAGATCTAAATATAATAACATGGATCTGGTTAATTCTTCTTTGGATTAAATAGTTGGGTTTGTGTATAGGATAGGAATATACCTATATGCCGTGTGTTACTTTTATGAGAGTTCGAACTTAATGAATCTATTCCGAATTTTTTACATAGGAATATAGTAATTTGATTGGAAAAGATATTTTTATCTAACTATCAGAAGAGATTTGATAAATAATTTTGCGTTCTCAGTTAACAAATTATTTTGATTAATTAATTGGAAAGACAGTTAGAAAGATTTATACGAAGCATTAGGGGAAGTTGTAATCTTAAGTTGTTTTATGTGGTAAATTCAATCCTTGATTATTAATTTTAGATTTAGTTTTAACTAGTCATTTCATAGTTCAATTCCATTTGTTTAAATAAAATTGAATTGATATAAAGTTAGTACTTGGAAGTTACTAGTAATAATTCTCTATGGGAACGATACTCTACTTATCACTTTATTACTTGTTGATCGTGTATACTTACATGTTAATTTATCAATAACAAATTTGGACAACAAGTTTTTTGGCTCCATTGCTGGAATTGTAAAGCTACCTGGATCTTTGAGCTTTGGTGGTGGCTACTTTTGAAAAATAGCACTGGACTTATCTGTAAGTGTCACTGTCTCAAAATCGCCTAATTTTCTCTTCTTTGAAAAAATTTCACATAGTTAGGCATTTTCTCCACTGCTTCGTGAAAGGGATATTTATTTGGAGCTTCTTAAACACTTCTATGAATTTAGGGAACTCCTTATCCCATTTATGTTTCTGCAAATGTTGTGGAAACGACAGGGGAGGCACAGTAGGTCTCGTATTACCACCATTAGTAGTTATAACTGGATCTTCTTCATCCTTTCCATGGTTCACTTTCTTGCTATTCTTTTCTTCACCCTCACTATCTTCTCCAAGTGATTGTTTTGGAATTCCACTAACAACTTCAGGTAACTCTTTTCCTCTTCTTACTGTAATAGAATTGCAGTGCTCCTTACCTTCCCTCTTAGGATTGATCTCCGTATCACTAGGTAGAGTGCCTTGA
Organism: Ilex paraguariensis; assembly: GCA_963454935.2. Classification (NCBI taxonomy): domain Eukaryota; kingdom Viridiplantae; phylum Streptophyta; class Magnoliopsida; order Aquifoliales; family Aquifoliaceae; genus Ilex; species Ilex paraguariensis. Next base: position 91,553 of record CAUOFW020001428.1, read on the forward strand.
GGTTGATTGTTAATGGCATTACTGAGTTTACCCATTTGGTTTTCCAGGTTTCAAATTTATACATCTAGATTGTTTATCCTTTTCTCATTATGTGCTGTGTGCCTGGAAAGCAGCTCCTCCAAATTTGACTTCTTTTCCTACTGTGGTGGAGCTTGATTTTGAAAGCCTGGTGGGTATGATTGTGTTGGAGTAGAAGTTTGGGCTTGATTAATATTCCAAGACAAGTTCGAATGAGTCCTTTAACCAAGGTTATAATTGTTAAAATTATTGCCATATTGCTGCCTGTTGAAGTTACCAACGTATTGTACCGACTCCGGATTAATTGCACATTGATTGCTCGAATGGTTCCTAGCACACAATTCACAAACAACTGCCACACTCTGAATAGGTTGCACTTCTAAAACATCAATCTTCTTCGTTAATGTAGCAACTTGCGTAGCCAATGTAGTCACTGCATCGACTTTATAAATCCCTGCTATCTTTGGCTGATTGATCCTTGTAGAGGGCCATTGATAATTGTTGGAAGCCATCGTTTCCCCATGAATGCCCCACCTATAGCTGCATCGATATTGGTTCAGGTCACACTAACAACAACCCACTGTAGAATGTCTGAACTTGCAACCACTTAGGAATACCATGGTGAGGGCATTTTCGGAGTAAGTCCTTAAATCTGTCCCAAGCTTCATATAAAGTCTCAGAATCATGCTATGCGAATTTCTCATCCTTGCAGTTTAAGCTGGTGGAAAGAATTTAGCTAAATAATTTTGAGTTAAATCTGTCCACATAATAATAGAATCTAGTGGCAAGGAATGCAACCAACTCTTTGCCTTATCACGAAGTGTGAAAGGGAAAAGTCGAAGTCTAATCGTATCTTCAGAAACCCCATTGTATTTAAACGTGTCGCAAATCTCCAGAAAACTCACCAAATGATCGTTTGGGTCATCGTTAGGCAAACCCCCCAAACTGCATTAAATTCTAAATCATTTGAATGGTACTCGACTTGATCTCAAAACTATTTGCTTGAATTGTGAGCCTTTGAGTGCTCGATTGTATTTTTGTAACAAGCAGCATAGCATAATCCTTTAGTGATTTATGTTCTTCTTTAGCCATAGTTTCTTGATTATTTATTTCTTGACATTGTTTTTGTAAATTTTGGAGCCTTTTTTTCAATTTCGTCTTCGTACGGTAATAGCTCCTGACCTATAGATCGTGTTTGCATACAAAATTCAATAATACTTGCAAAAGTGATTAAAACAGAAAATTAATTAAGTTTAAACTAAGATCAAATTGATTGAAATTAATATTGAAATAATTACTAGAATAATTCCTCGACAACGACGCCAAAAACTTGTTGTACGAATTTGATATTGACAATTTACGTGCAAGTATACACGATCAACAAGTAATAAAAGTGATAAATAGAGTATCGTTCCCACGGAGAATTAGTGCTAATAATATCCAAGTACTAACTTTGTATCAATTCAATTTTATTTAAACAATTGGAAGTGACTATGAATTCACTAATTTAATACTAAATCTAAACTTTAATAATCAAATGTTGAATTTACCGGATAAAAGAACTTAAGATTACAACTTGCCCTAATGCTTCGTATAAATCTTTCTAACTCTCTTTCCAATCAATTAATCAAAATAAGTTGTTAACTGAGAACTCAAAGTTATTTATCAAACCTCTTCCAATAGTTAGATAAAATTATCTTTCCCAATTAAATTACTATATTCCTATGCAAAATAATTTGGAATAGATTAATTAAGTTAAAACTCTCATAAAAGTTACACACGGCATGTAGGTATATTCCTATCCTATACACAAACTCAGCTATTCAATCCTAAGAAGAATTAACCAGATGCATGCCATCATATTCCGATCTAAACCTAGAATTTGTCTTCCAATTTCATCTAGGTTATCAAATTAATTGTTGGCCACACAATCATATATTAAGTACAAAATATGACAAACAACTTATGTATGATCAATAAAACTAGAAAGGAGAGTAGATCAGTTTAACTAAACATCAAGTTCCATTGCAATTTTAATAAAAATTTAGTTCATAGTGTAATTGAAAAACATCATTCTCAAATTAAACAACATATTAGAAAATTAAGAAGTAAAATTAAGAGAAAAGAATGAAAACTTAGTTGCAATCTTCACTTTCTCTCTAGCCTTCGATTCTGATTTTCTCCGTATAGCTTCCTTTGATTCTTGTCTTCAATTTTCTTTTGATCCTTTGGTTTTTCCTATGTTAGCAGCCCCAAAATTAGTATATCTCTGTCCCAACTCAAACCCTAGCATATATGTATCATTAGGGTTCAATTTCGGGTTAAAAACAAGTCAAAATTCACATCCAGAACAAACATAAGTGCTTAGGTGCTGAATGGATAGTATGTGGGCACAGGGGCGCTGAAATTGCGCTGGGTCTGTGCTGACCTTTTTTTAAGCCTTTAGCTCCCTTGTTGCTTAGCCTTCAAAAATCCATCACTTAGACTCCAAATTGACCTTGTTTCCTTCCAAATAATCTTGTTTGTTTTCAAATGATGATTCCTACCAAATAACATTGAAACACACAAAATAAATAAAAAGGAACATAAAATAATTGAAAACTTACAATTTCATCAAGCCAAAAATACTCAATTCGTAGGTATAAAACCCACTCATCAAATATCCCCAAACTTAAATATTTGCTTGTCCTCAAGCAAAATACTAAGAACAAAAAAAATATAAAAATTAACCCTAAAAACCAACTACTCAAACAATGGATCATTATGAATTTGAATAATGGCCCCAAAAAGTTACTACAAATAATAATTTACGAGAAACTTCAAAACAGTGCAAAATCTATCAATTCAACATACTGCTTACTTTTACCTCTACTCATGACCCTTTAAATACATGTACATATCCAAACTGTTAAGCTATTCCTCACCCAAATACATTTACTTAATCAAATACTTCATAGGAGATACTCAATATCAACTTTATGAACTCACGTTTCATATCAACCTTTACTTATTAAGGCAACTATATAACTAGAAGGTCTAAAGATTTTTCTCATCTCTTACTCTTCTTTTTTTTTTTACCTCTTTTCCATTTGTTTGGTGAGTGCATTTTATGCTCCATCTCACCTCCTATTGAACGAGTGCGTTTTATGCTCCATCTCGCCTTTTCTTGAATGAGTGCGTTTTACGCTCCATCTTGTTCTTAACATGTGTTTATGAGTGAGTGTGTTCTACACTCCATCTCTACTCACCGCATGCCCCCTTTCTTGTTTCTTGTTTTGCTATTTTTTTTATCTAACTCATGAAGGATCAAATCAAAATAATTTTCAAAAACTCACTTTTTTTTTCTATGCTAACCCATCATAACCAATATTTCCCCCAAACTTATATGAATACCTCAATTCGCTTTGAATGACACTTAAATAAGTTTTCTAAAGTTTCAATGATATCTCCCACAAGCATTTAACCAAATAAATTCTCTAAATAATAACAAACCAAATAGATGAATATGTGCTCATGAATGAAAAGATCACAAACACTGTAAAACCAACTAGTATATCAAACTACAGACTCAATATCTTCATCATTTGCCTTAAATTGACATTTAATTCCATTCATCATTGGCCATGATCAAATTCAAGAACCCATTGCTCAAGTCTTACTAAAACATGTTATCTAAATACATACCTAATAATGCAAATGCAACAAGAAAAACACCCCAAACTTAAACTAAACATTGTCTTCAATGTATAAAGTAGGAAAATTTAAAACAGAAGACTTCCCTGAGCCTTCGCTAGTTTCTCATCATCATCAGCGTCCTCATTGTCCGTTGAGTCGGGAGTGTATTTGGGAAACATAGGTGGGTTATTCTTGGCTCCTAGTATGGCTTTCTGTGTACTCCAACTTTAAGTTCAATCCTTGGGACTTGCAAGCAATTGACATACCAATATAAATGC
>CAUOFW020001429.1:0-95446 GCA_963454935.2 Ilex paraguariensis
TTGTGACACCCCAAATTCATGGGGTCCGTTAATTTCCCATCAACTCATGGAATGCCCGTGGATACCGTATAACTCGATATCGCACCGTTGTGTCCCATTTACCAGGATCCATAATTTAACGAAATCCGGGCAGAGTCTCCTTTGTACGGGAAGCTCTACCCCAAAACACAATCTGTGCAATCAACATTTACATGACCCATCCGAGGTCCAATATATACCATAACCACACAGGGTCCATTTTATACATAAAACTTGACCACACCGGGTCCAATCATCATATTTATATCAAAATATGCAAGGTTATATTAAAACAGTCCATATATACTCTATTACAATTCCTTTACACATTACATGCCAAAATTTAATTACAAATCTACTTTTACAAAAAAAAAATGGATTGGAAGCCACAAGTCGACTTTTCTTCAACCATGTGACCCGGATTGTGAGCCGTCCATTGGTGCATGACCCACACCTGAAATGTTTCCCGTATAGGGTGAGCCAATGCCCAGTAGAATAATCCCTACAGAGGCTACTCATCACCTAAAATGCATATGCAATGTATAAATGCAACATTTCACAACAAGTATTCCCTCCAACAATAACATATAATACAATGTTGGAAAATCATGATGCCATGCCAAGTAATGAGATGAAACTCACCCATGCATGCTATCCCGAGCCCACACCGACTCCCACAACACAATGCGACACTTACGTGTAAAACAAACGTCTTTGATGAAACACATCCAAAGATCATTTTGAAATCAACCATATGTCATAAAACTAATTCATTCTTGGATGTTTCCCATCAAATGAATAATTTATATATCAAAATCATGTGCCTTTATGGGGTATCGGATTCAGGAATCGCACCTCCGGCTCCGTACGCCGTTACACTTTTCTGGAATTTCACCGCCGGTAAGTGTATGAACCAAGTGGTCGGGTTTTTCACCCGAGGGAGTGTCTAGCCCTACTTGCTATACCCGACACAAGTTTTCTTATGCATGTCACCGTGCGACTCCGTAGGACATTCCATCCCACTTTCCCGAGCCTACCATCAAGAACCAATGTTGGTGTTGATCACCCCATGCAACCCTACACCCACACTCATGCATGTAGCCCATGAATGTGATGTTAATTCCATGTCCATATTGCAATGCATGCCAAATGACAATTTTTAAATATCATTGTATACCATGACAATTAATATCATTTGCATATAATCACATAACCATTTCAAGTTCAATATATCCAAGAGCATATATCAACACTCCATCAACATGATAACACATAATACATGCTAATATTACATTTCATTCACAAGGCATAATATAAAACACAAAGCATGCCCACATGATCCCAATTTTCAAGGGATTACATAAATACTTCCATATACCAAAATCAAGCCAAGATTTTATATGGATCATTCAAACAAAATAAAAATCAGAATATATGATTTTTATATAACCAATTATCTAAACATTCAAGAAATCACAAACTAGCACTTTCTAACTACCAATTCACACTAAAATTGATCCTACCCATTTCCATAGCACCAATCATAATGGAAAAATATTAGAAATACCCAAAACAGCCCACATGAACCCTATGGACACCTTAGGTTAGAAATAGGTCCGAGTAGGAGGAACCCTACCTCTTGAAGCGTAAAGAATTTGTAGGAAGCCTCAAGAACAAGATTGAAGTCCAAAGCTTAGATTTCTCCAAAATCCTCCCTTTGAATCTTCGGTGAAAATCTTTGTTTTTGGTACCCACGCGTAGCTCTCGTCGCGTAGATCGACTTTAATTCTTGGCCCGACGAATTCCGACCGACGGAACTCCGAGAATCGGCGAAAGAAAGCTTGAAGAATTTTATTTTTTCTCCTTAGCTCTTTGGTTTGATCCAGCCGGCAGCAAATGAAGAAATGAAGAGCAAATATCTGATTTGCTCACTTTTATACCTTCTAAACACTTGGCCCTCGTCGCGCCAAGTGTCATCCTTTGTCCGGGTCCGTTTTCATCCCGAAACGATTAAATTTCGTACCGATTTAAACTCAAAATATTTTATATGAACTTTATTTAAAATATTTTTTTAAATTTTCAAATTTTTATAAAAATTTCGTTTTTAGGGGTCATCGAACACCCGTCACCTCGAAAAACGTGAAAAATCTGACTATCTCAGAATTCGACGAAATTTGTCTGGGTAACTAGATTTCGTGAGACGAATCCAACGGTGAGGTCCGTTTCATCATCCGAGGTCTATAAAAATACCAGTTTTTTTTTTTTAACTCACTATAATGGCAAATTACCATTTTCCGTTTTTTTTCAGAAAAAGTTAAAATTTTTCCCGGGTTTCACATTCTTCCTCCCTTAAAAGAATTTCGTCCCCGAAATTCACATACACATGCACATACAATCACATGCATATGCAAAAGTCAATTAATGGTAAATGACCAGAAGAATATACCTCCATCCTCGAACAAGAAAGGATAACTAGTACGGACAGTGTCCTCGCGCTCCCATGTTGCCTCCTCTACTCCTCGATGCTGCCACAGCACCTTCACTAGCCGCACGGTTTTGCCTCGCAAAACCTGTTCCCGGCTATCCATGATGCGCACCGGTCCCTCCTCGAAAGTCCCATCAGCATCAACAACAAGCTCTCCCCAATCCACCACATGAGTCGGATGTGGGGTGTACTTCCGAAGCATAGAGACATGGAATACTGCATGAACACTCGATAGATTTGGCGGTAATGCCAACCGGTAAGCAACTGTACCCACTCTCTCAAGTACCTCGAAGGGCCCGATGTATCTCGGTGACAGCTTCCCCCGCTTACCAAACCGGACCACTCCTCTCTTAGGCATAACCTTCAAGAAGACATGATCTCCCACCTCAAACTCTAGAGGTCGCCGCCGTCTATCAGCATAACTCTTTTGCCGGCTTTGAGCCGTGAGAAGACGCTTCCGAATCAAGTCCACCTTCTCCGAGGTGTCTCTGATCAATTCCGGACCCGTAGAAGACCTCTCTCCTACCTCCGTCCAACAAACCGGAGAACGACATGGCCTCCCATATAGTGCCTCATAGGGTGCCATCTCTATGCTCGCCTGGTAACTGTTATTGTATGCAAACTCCACCAAGGATAAGTGATCTTCCCAGCTACCCTTAAGATCTAGGACGCATGCCCGTAGCATGTCCTCTAAAGTCTGGATAGTCCTCTCAGACTGACCGTCTGTCTGGGGATGAAAAGCAGTGCTCATCATTAATTGTGTCCCCATGGCTCGCTGGAAACTCTCCCAAAAATGAGCCGTAAACCTGGGATCCCGGTCCGATACAATAGATACAGGTACTCCATGCAGCCGGACAATCTCCCGTATATACAACCTGCAGAATTCCTCCAATGTGAAGGTCATCCGCACAGCCAAAAAGTGTGCCGACTTAGTAAGCCGGTCCACTATCACCCACACCGCGTCATGACCCCGCGATGTCCGTGGCAAATGGGTCACAAAATCCATCGTGATATGCTCCCACTTCCACTCAGCTACCTCCAAAGGCTGGAGTAATCCCGCTGGTCTCTGGTGTTCAGCCTTAACCTGCTGACACGTGAGACATCGACTGACAAAATCGCCAACCTGCCTCTTCATTCCACTCCAGTAATACTGGCGACGAAGATCATGATACATCTTTGTGCCCCCTGGATGAACTGCAAAACGGGAGCAATGAAACTCCCTAAGGATCTCCTCCCTCAGATCTGCCAATTGAGGAACCACAACCCTTCCTCGATATCGAAGACTACCATCTGAGTGAGTAGCCCAGCCCTCGTCACCCATACCTGCCTGTACACGGTCCCGGATGAACAATAGCTCCGTGTCCTGACTCTGGGACTCAATCACCCTGCTCAGTAGAGACGGTATAGTCACCAAACTCCCCAAAGTACCCTGAGCCTGACCCATATAACATAGCCCGAACTGTCCCACAGTCTCGAGCATCTGCCACTCCCGGGAAGCTACACTAGCTAAAACTCTCTGTGACCTTCGGCTAAGTGCATCAGCCACCACGTTTGCCTTACCAGGATGGTAATGCAAAGTGAAGTCATAGTCCTCTAAATACTCCATCCACCGGCGTTGCCTCATGTTAAGGTCCCGCTGTGTAAAAATATACTTCAAACTCTTGTGGTCCGAAAATACTTCAAACTGCTCACCATACAGGTAGTGACGCCAAGCCTTCAAGGCAAAGACAATGGCTGCTAACTCCATGTCATGTGTGGGGTAATTCTGCTCGTGATTCTTTAGCTGTCGAGAACCATAAGCTACTACCCTCCCAGACTGCATCAAAACACATCCCAGCCCGTCCTTCGAGGCATCACAATAGACCGTGTACCTCTGTCCTCGTTCTGGAACTATCAGAATAGGAGCTGAAGTAAGCCTCTTCTTCAACTCTTGGAATGCATTCTCACAAGAATCATTCCACACAAACTTGACATCTTTCCGGGTCAACTTCGTCATAGGTGCAGCCAATCGAGAGAAATCCTCAATAAACCGCCGGTAATACCCCGCCAATCCCAAGAAACTACGTATCTCGAAGACTGACTTCGGTCTCTCCCAATTCATAACTGCCTCAACCTTCTCCGGGTCCACGGATACACCCGAAGCCGACACCACGTGTCCCAGAAATTTCACCTCAGTAAGCCAGAATTCACACTTGCTGAACTTGGCATATAACTGATAATCTCTCAATGTCTGGAGAACAATTCTCAAGTGACTCTCATGCTCCTCCTCAGACTTGGAGTAGATCAAGATGTCATCAACAAAAACCACAACAAATTGATCTAAATAGGGTTGGAACACCCTGTGCATGAGGTCCATGAATGCCGCTGGAGCATTGGTCAATCCAAATGGCATCACTGTGAACTCGAAATGCCCATACCGCGTTCTAAACGCCGTCTTAGGAATATCTTCCTCCCTAACCCTCAATTGATGGTAACCGGTTCTAAGATCTATCTTGGAATAGACTCGTGCCCCCCTCAGCTGATCAAACAAGTCATCAATCCTCGGCAAAGGGTACCTATTCTTGATAGTGACCCTATTCAACTTTCGGTAATCAATACACAACCGAAGAGTCTTATCTTTCTTCTTAGCAAACAGAACCGGAGCGCCCCAAGGTGAAGTGCTCGGTCTAATAAACCCCTTGTCCAACAATTCTTGCAATTGTACCTTGAGTTCTTGCAACTCAGTAGGCGCCATCCTGTGTGGTGTCATAGAGATGGGAGATGTATCGAGATGCAACTCTATAGTGAAGTCCACATCCCTATGTGGAGGTAATCCCGGTAGTTCATCCGGAAAAATATCCTCATAATCACACACAACCCGAGGTAGACTTAACTCCTGCCTCGCCTCGTCTTCAAGGGTCAGGCTTGCTAGCCAACCCATCAGCTGCCCATGCCATCTGGAGTCGTATACTGCTTGGGGTAAAGCATCGTGCTTATCCCCTTGAAACATGAAACAAACCCCATCCGGTGTGTAAGCAGTGATTCGCTTTCGATCACAATCAATGACGACTCGGTGTGCCGCCAACCAATCCATCCCAAGGATCACATCGAACTCCGACATGTCCATGACTCGAAGGTCCATAGTGAGTAGAATCCCTGAGATCTCCAACTCACACCCCCGACATATCTGATCAACCCTCACCCTAGCACCTAGGGGAGAACTCACATGCAATGGCTCTTTCAAGGTCTCAACCTCTAAGCCCAAGTCATCCACACAAGATGCAGCAATAAATGAATGAGATGCACCAGAATCAAATAACACTCTAGCCCATAAGCGGGAAAGTAGAAATGTACCCTGTATCACCGACGGATCTGCCAGCCCAGTCTGTGGCATCATGGCGTAGACACGCCCCGGAGTCCCTGAAGTCCCGGCTTGTGAGCCCTGGCCTCTTCCTCGACCCATTCCTTGGCCCATCTGGCCAGCTTGCGGTGTCCCTGCACGAGAAATAGTAGGGCCTTGTGCTGCACCCTGAAACTGGTACTGGCTGCCCTGACCCGTAGTAGGGTAGTGAGGAGCATACTGCGTCTGTGGTTGCCCCACTGAAGTCTGAGATTGCGACGACCCATGACCCTGGGATCCCTGCCTCTGAGGACAATCCCTCTTCATGTGACCCGGTTGGTGGCAATGATAGCAAGTCCTCTGGCCAACCTGGTAGGAAGGTCTCTGATTTCTCCCACCTTGGGAGGATTGACTTTGGCCTTGGCCTTGATAACTGCGGTCTTGTACCTGAAATCCTTGTGGAGTAGAAGTCCTTTGCTTCTTCCTTGAGCTAGAAGAAGAGGATTGGCCTTCCTTCTTCTTGTCTTTTGCACCAGACTCCCGGATGCTCCTTGCGTCATCCACCTCTCTCTCAATGGCCAAAGCTGTGGTGACCATCAAGTCGAAGTCTTGTAGTAGAAGACCAACAATTTTACCCCGGATGGATAACTTCAGCCCATCCTCAAATTTTCTAACCTTGGCCATATCTGTGGCCACATATTGGTCAGCGAAACGTGCTAACTCAGTGAATTTAGCCACATATTCCATCACTGACATCGTTCCTTGCCTCAGATCTAGGAACTCCCGGGCCTTTGCATGCCTCGCAGTCGCCGGGAAGTATTTCCCCATGAAAAGTTCCTGGAACTCTACCCATGTCATGGCCTCCAAGTTCTTGGAGTCTTTCACCCAATCCCACCATACTTGGGATTCCCCCTCCAACTGGAATGTAGCTAGAGTTATCCTGGTGGCGTCAGAGGTGATCTCCATTGCCCTCAAGATCTTGTCAACCTGCCGGAACCAATGATCAGCTACCATCGGGTCCGCCCCTCCCATAAAGATCGGCGGTTGATGTGCCTTGAACTTCTGGAGATGACTGGAGCCTCCTTGGCCCCCACTTGTACCCGTCTGTGCAATAGTAGCGGCCGTAGCACTAGCTTGTGCAATGGTAGCCGCCGCTGCACCAATAGCCTCCATGAAGGCTTGTTGGTCAAAGGCCGGTGGTGGTTGGTTGTTATTCTGCCTACCACCTCTGCCTCGGCCGCGTCCTCTTCCCCTTCCTCTATTTTCCATCTACACACATGTCAAATAGAAACAGAGCATTTACTTAGTATCCCAAGATAGAAGTCAAGTATTTAAACTTGAAGATTTTCCTCCTTGTTTCACTAGTAGTGCGTGTGCCACCTACTAGTAGACATTTACACATAAAACTATACCATTCATTCCTTTTTTTTTTTTTGAACCCAAGGTTATGTTTTCTAACCCAGTGTTTGTTTTTTTTTTTTTTCATGTGCCTTTTACCATGCATATCATTCACATAATCACTTAGCAAATAATCATGTTTCACATAACACGTTGCACAAAACATATAACAATTTAAGCACATAAGATGAGATGCACAATGCATGCAATGGTCTAGTCCCAATGCCCAACAAGCCTTAGGTAAATCGTATAACCTAGGCTCTGATACCAAGCTGTGACACCCCAAATTCATGGGGTCCGTTAATTTCCCATCAACTCATGGAATGCCCGTGGATACCGTATAACTCGATATCGCACCGTTGTGTCCCATTTACCAGGATCCATAATTTAACGAAATCCGGGCAGAGTCTCCTTTGTACGGGAAGCTCTACCCCAAAACACAATCTGTGCAATCAACATTTACATGACCCATCCGAGGTCCAATATAATACCATAACCACACAGGGTCCATTTTATACATAAAACTTGACCACACCGGGTCCAATCATCATATTTATATCAAAATATGCAAGGTTATATTAAAACAGTCCATATATACTCTATTACAATTCCTTTACACATTACATGCCAAAATTTAATTACAAATCTACTTTTACAAAAAAAAAATGGATTGGAAGCCACAAGTCGACTTTTCTTCAACCATGTGACCCGGATTGTGAGCCGTCCATTGGTGCATGACCCACACCTGAAATGTTTCCCGTATAGGGTGAGCCAATGCCCAGTAGAATAATCCCTACAGAGGCTACTCATCACCTAAAATGCATATGCAATGTATAAATGCAACATTTCACAACAAGTATTCCCTCCAACAATAACATATAATACAATGTTGGAAAATCATGATGCCATGCCAAGTAATGAGATGAAACTCACCCATGCATGCTATCCCGAGCCCACACCGACTCCCACAACACAATGCGACACTTACGTGTAAAACAAACGTCTTTGATGAAACACATCCAAAGATCATTTTGAAATCAACCATATGTCATAAAACTAATTCATTCTTGGATGTTTCCCATCAAATGAATAATTTATATATCAAAATCATGTGCCTTTATGGGGTATCGGATTCAGGAATCGCACCTCCGGCTCCGTACGCCGTTACACTTTTCTGGAATTTCACCGCCGGTAAGTGTATGAACCAAGTGGTCGGGTTTTTCACCCGAGGGAGTGTCTAGCCCTACTTGCTATACCCGACACAAGTTTTCTTATGCATGTCACCGTGCGACTCCGTAGGACATTCCATCCCACTTTCCCGAGCCTACCATCAAGAACCAATGTTGGTGTTGATCACCCCATGCAACCCTACACCCACACTCATGCATGTAGCCCATGAATGTGATGTTAATTCCATGTCCATATTGCAATGCATGCCAAATGACAATTTTTAAATATCATTGTATACCATGACAATTAATATCATTTGCATATAATCACATAACCATTTCAAGTTCAATATATCCAAGAGCATATATCAACACTCCATCAACATGATAACACATAATACATGCTAATATTACATTTCATTCACAAGGCATAATATAAAACACAAAGCATGCCCACATGATCCCAATTTTCAAGGGATTACATAAATATTTCCATATACCAAAATCAAGCCAAGATTTTATATGGATCATTCAAACAAAATAAAAATCAGAATATATGATTTTTATATAATCAATTATCTAAACATTCAAGAAATCACAAACTAGCACTTTCTAATTACCAATTCACACTAAAATTGATCCTACCCATTTCCATAGCACCAATCATAATGGAAAAATCTTAGAAATACCCAAAACAGCCCACATGAACCCTATGGACACCTTAGGTTAGAAATAGGTCCGAGTAGGAGGAACCCTACCTCTTGAAGCGTAAAGAATTTGTAGGAAGCCTCAAGAACAAGATTGAAGTCCAAAGCTTAGATTTCTCCAAAATCCTCCCTTTGAATCTTCGGTGAAAATCTTTGTTTTTGGTACCCACGCGTAGCTCTCGTCGCGTAGATCGACTTTAATTCTTGGCCCGACGAATTCCGACCGACGGAACTCCGAGAATCGGCGAAAGAAAGCTTGAAGAATCTTATTTTTTTCTCCTTAGCTCTTTGTTTTGATCCAGCCGGCAGCAAATGAAGAAATGAAGAGCAAATATCTGATTTGCTCACTTTTATACCTTCTAAACACTTGGCCCTCGTCGCGCCAAGTGTCATCCTTTGTCCGGGTCCGTTTTCATCCCGAAACGATTAAATTTCGTACCGATTTAAACTCAAAATATTTTATATGAACTTTATTTAAAATATTTTTTTAAATTTTCAAATTTTTATAAAAATTTCGTTTTTAGGGGTCATCGAACACCCGTCACCTCGAAAAACGTGAAAAATCTGACTATCTCAGAATTCGACGAAATTTGTCTGGGTAACTAGATTTCGTGAGACGAATCCAACGGTGAGGTCCGTTTCATCATCCGAGGTCTATAAAAATACCAGTTTTTTTTTTTTTTTTTAACTCACTATAATGGCAAATTACCATTTTCCGTTTTTTTTTAAGAAAAAGTTAAAATTTTTCCCGGGTTTCACACTAGTGAAAGTGTGTAACTAAGGATAGGAGACTGCTTCCTCATTTGCATTATTATGAAGATCAGAGATACAATATGAGAGAAGAGAAGGATAGTGTATGCTAGCTTGTATTGTTGTGTGAAAACACATTTGGTTTGCTAATGAAGACTGAAGTCCTTACATAGGGGGACGGAGCCTTCGGAGGGAATCTTGGCATGATTACCCTTTACTGCTTTTACTACGGTAAAATCCTTTTCACTTTAACGTTCGGTGGAAAAGTAAGAGTGAAATGCCTTTTACTTAAGTAACTCTTGACTAATGCAGGTGTGGACCCCTGCTGCTGGGTGAAGAATCTACTTTCGGTGGGAAAGCAGATTGGATGTGTAACGCCCCAAAAACCACCTTGGACGGCATTACAATTTAAAATCATTCATATCATGAGAGCACCAATATAATCCATAATATAAATGAGACTTCATTCATCCTCCATAAAATATTTACAACATTATCCAAATTGATATGCCGAACCATGACATTTACATCCCAAAAATTTAACCATCATAATGCAGCGGAATTACAAAAGAAGACTGGACTTCAAAATATTTCAAAAATAAATTTCCTAGTCTAGAACAAAGATAATGTTGCTCTAAGCGTCCACCTCAGGATCTACGTTCCCTTCTATAGAAGTCTCCCATTGTGTCGGTTCATCCACCCCCAACTCCTCCTCTAGGATATAATCTGAAAAATATTATTTATAAGAGGTGAACACTTAGCTCTGTAACAACATTTCTCCCATATTCGAATAAGGTTTAGAAAAACATATAAAAACGGTCGGTCACCTTTCACAAATAGAATTTATGAATTTTGAAATAAAACAGAGACAATTAAATAGATCTCAAGTTTAAGCAATAATAGTAATTTAATGCATAAGTGAAAATCAATATACAAGTAATAATCCATTCCACCATAAATCGTTTCTCTCAAGTTCTTGCGGAATCTCATACTTCCCAAGATTCTTGTAGAAACCATTCCTGGTACAATGAACAATAACTCACCACTGTAATATACGACTAATAATCCATTCAACCATAAACCGTTTCTCCCAAGTTCTTGTGGAATCTCATATTTTTCAAGATTCTTGTAGAAATAATTTATGGTACAATGAACAATAATCTACTGCTGTATTCGTATTTTTGGTATGAAGTAAGATCTCGCATAGATACCATCGAAAATATCATGGCCCACGTACAACCCACACAAATCCTTTTTTCACGATACCCCGTAAGCGATAATGGTTTAGTTCTCGCAAGACACTAACCCTATTACGAGTGGTAGGAAAAGTTCGTACCCGCACGGAGTAAGAAGACGTCTACACACTCCATGATACCCGATCAATAGTAGCACATGTTTATCCAACAACCATACAAGAGATACAATACCAACCATTTCCTCAAATCACAAACAATTCCATAAATCTCCAATTTCACATGTGATATTCCAATAAAACAATTGAAGAAAATTCAAGAGATTATCATCAATATAATTTTGATACACAACACAAAGCACTAAATTTTCGAAACTAAATTTAAGTGAATGTAGAGGGAGAAACCCATATTTCCCCAAAACTAGGATTTTAAAGCAAGAACAAGAGATTTCATAGGTATTCAACCCTAATTTTGTGTAAAACATGATAAGAATTGCAAAAAGACCAAGAAAAGATGATTTCATAACATATAGAAAAGATTTAAAGTCAAAAGAATACATATAATTAAGCCCTAGCCTCAATGTAAGACAATAGGAAAAAAATCCCTACCTTGCTTCCTTAGTTTTTGAGCGAAAAAGATAAAGATTTGATTTTTCCAAAACTTGGATCACCCTTTAATCCTTTGTTTTTCCCTTTATTTCTTCATCTCTAAGTTTTTCTAGGGTTAGAAGTGTTGAAATGGGGTTTAGGGAGGTGTCCTTAGGTATTTATAGTGGAAGAAATGGTGTCTTGGAAGAAATTGAGGGTCACAATTCGTAACTAACGTTCGAACATCCTTAGCTCACAGTACTTTGATTTTTCCACCAGACAAAAAGTACTGGAACGCATTGTTGTTCGAACGTCATTCCTGATTCTGCTGAAACTTCTAGTGACGTTTTGGCCTATTTAGAGGTCGATTTGGAAACTTTTCATGAAATACACTTTTGTAGCTCTAGAAGTCTACTATCTACTGTCGAAATTTCAGATCAAATGAATATCAGAATAAAGAGTTATGATCCACATACTAGGAAGTGTCTAAAATCATTTTTACCCAAATTCTCTCTAAAGTGTGCTTTCATTCCGGAGTACTTCCAAACTTCTACAACATACCCTATTACCTCAACTAACCTTTTTATTTCTACTCTTATAATCTACATAGTTCATGCATACATCATTACATATATTAACATTTCAAAAATATAATTATGTTGTTATATAAAAATAGGAATGTAGGAGTTTATAATCCACCCCCTTAAAGAAAGTTTCGTTCTTGAAACTTAATCGTTTAGTTAGTCTATCTAATTCTCATTTGATTATGATTTCTCCACTTCTATTCATCCTTTAGCCTCAAAGGCAAGATTAAAATAGAACATCATATCCTAATTTTAAATCCATACTTTCAACTTATATCGTCATTACCGTTAGTGAAGTCCTCAAGTTTACCTTCATTCACTACTTTTGATTATTCTTTATACTCAATAATTCCATGTGATTGTCTAAACTAACCCTATATCATGCATAATTGCTAGATCTTCAACTTATTTCCTAGTTATCGGATATCACTTCTCTTTTGAATGTACAATAATTTTAAAAATCTCATGTATGCTTTTTACATGCAACGTATCCATAAGCATTTCACAATAACCAAATTCAATTTCCTTAATGAGATTACTCATCATTCCTATACCCAAATTACATTATAATCCAAAACTTAGCAATACCATTACGACAAGATCTACAACGATTCCTTAAATAGAGGTATTCTTCTTAATGACTTTGTTTCTCATTAGACTAGAGAAACTCACAATATTTAAAATCTAATAATAACTTCACATCCTATGGAAACTTATAAATTTCTGTAGTTCGGTGGACACCGCAAGATTCCCAACAATTATAACCACCAAACTAAACACTAAGTTTTCCAAGAAATTGAATCTCACTCTTCAAAGTAATGGGGCTTAGGGAGGTGTCCTTAGGTATTTACAGTGGAAGAAATGATGTCTTGTGTACAATTTTGAGAGTCAGAATTCATAACTGACGTTCGAACGTCTTTGGCGTTCGAACGTCCTTAGCTCCCAGTACTTTGGTTTTTCCATCAGACAAAAGTACTGAAACGCACTGTCGTTCGAACGTCATTTTTATTTCTGTTGAAACTTTCAGTGAAGTTTTGGCCTATTTAGAGGTCGATTTAGAAAATTTTCATGAAATAAATTTTGTATCTCTATAAGTCTACTATCTACTGTTAAAATTTCAGACCAAATGGACATCAAAATAAAGAGTTATGATCCAAATATTAGGAAGTGTCCAAAATTCTTTTTACCCAAATTCTCTCTAAAGTGTGTTTTCATTCTGGAGTACTTCCAAACTTCTACAACATACCCTATTACCTCAACTAATATTTTTATTTCTACTCTTATAATCTACATAGTTCATTCATACATCGTTACATATATTAGTATTTCAAAAGCATAATTATGTTGTTATATAAAGATAAGAATGTGGGGGTTTACAGGATGCTAACGGGTGGCTGTTTTACTGGGAAAAGAGCCTGACTTTACTATATGATATAATATCATTACAAGTGACAGACAGCTTTCCCTTTTTCGAGAGTAGTGATTGAAGCTATCACGTGTAACGATAAAAATTATGGGGTAGTGACGTCGGTTAAGTCATCATATCCCTGTAAAAAGGATCCTAGTTATCTTTAAATGGATCCAAAGATGGGGTGATTGAAGCCTGAGATGATGCAGACGAGCTGCTTTCACTAGCTGCTTGTTAAAGAAGCTTCTGTGCTAACTCAATGAGGACAAATGACTTCTTCTTAGATTGCTTACTAGAATCCTTAAAGGAGAATTTTTTCTGCTTTATTGTAGATGGTTGTGCTGAGGATTCTGCACGGGCAGAGATCCTGAGACATGGCATAGCCTGTTTGACTGGGGTTACTGGAGCTTGGCTAGTTGTTCCTGGAATCATGATGGAGTAGGAACCTTTACTGGAAACTCTTGCTGAACCTGTTGGATAATGCGTGAATGCTGGTATTTGGACCACCATTTCACACGAAATTGTCGGATAACATATCCTGTTGTAATATCCCATTTCCAATTGCATATCCATGGGACTTTATATTTTTTCATAAAAATTAAAAGACTCGAAAAACTAGACTCATGTTTTCTAGGTTTATAAGCAGATGAGAAATAGGTCACCTGATTTTGAAGATCAAGTGCAAGGATTTCAAGTATGGGGCCGTGAACCTGCCACCATTGTGAAAACCAACAAGGAAGCTGGCTTTTGAAATCTTTGCTAAACTGGATGAACCAGGAGTGAGTCAAAGACGCATCCTAATAGAGGATAAGTTTATACCATGATTCTTTATAATCATAGTAACTAAACTTCTTACTATGGAAAGGTAGATCTCTAAGTAAGGAAGGATGAGATCCCCATTCTTTTAATGACATAATTTTTAATATATATAAAGAATGATAAATAATGTTACTAGGGTCTTTACTGTTCGGAATTTATTTAATGAAAATGGACTGGGTAAAGAAAAGGATATCCTGATAAAACTGAAAAGTCTTTTCAGGGTCATGTGGGACAAAAGTCCATCCAGGCTCAAGGTAAGCATTGACTAGGTCAATTGGGTCACTAAGATGAACATGTGCTGGTTCAATAGTAAATATGTAGTGGGCTGGAGGCTTGTTTACATAATCCGTCTTGGTGTAATTAGGTTGGGATTGTATCCCTGATATGGGTTAACTAGTTGGCTAGGTCTAGCTGAGGATATGGGTTGGACCATATTTGGGTTAGATGAACTAGCTGGGCCTTGTTGGGCCATCTGAAGGAAAGTACTAGGGTTTACTAATGTGGACTGGGCCACTGGTCTTACTGGGTTACCAAGGGGTTGGTAACGGTTGGCTATCGCAATTACTGTTGACTGGCTAGGCAATTGGCTTAGTTTTGGATTTGAGTTAGGTACGACTAATTATTTTCCAGTATCCTTCCCGGCTTTGGAAGAGGTACCGGGTTTACTATTTTTCCTATCCGTCATGAGGTTCCTGCAGAAATTCACAAGTTATGAAATCAGGGATACAGTTATTACTGCCTTTAATATATTCGATGTCAAAATCAACAATACTTAAAATAGATTACCATCTGGCAAAAATTTGCTTACTTGCAATATTTGAACATCTTTTTCCAAAACATATTTTGTTGATTTACAATCAACTCTTACTAAAAATCTCTAATTTAGTATATCATCATGGAATTTTGAGATACACAGGACAATAGCTAATTTTTTTTTTTAATAGTGTTATAATTTGTTTGTGCCTTATTCCAGATACCAAAGTGGAAACGAACAATTTACTCTGGGGAGTCTGGAGTAAGTTTCTGAAGTAAGATACCACTATAGCTAATGTCGGAGGCATCAATTTGGATGATTTTGAAGAAATCAACCGAAGGAATACCAAGGCAAGGCAAAGTTTTGATGAACTACTTGACTTGTTGCACTATGGATGTATGAACAGATGTCTAAGGAGAAGGATTTCCTTTAAGTCTGTCATACAGTGGTTTGACTATTTTTCTGAGATCCTAATAGAAATTAGAAACATAGTTTAAGGATTCTAAGAACCTTTGCAATTGGGTTTTATCGGTTATCTCATCAAAGAACTTATCTGCAAACTGGATAGAACGATTGATGAGAACAATAGTAGACTGTTGGATATTGTATCCAACAAACCTGACAGAGATTTGAAATAACTTGATTTTACTAGCAGAGATGACAAAACCATTGTGTTTGACAATCTCTAAAAATGCATGGAGATGCTTCCAATGTTCTTCTATAGATTTGGAGAAGATGAGAATATCATCTATATAGACAATAGAAAAATGACTAATAGAATTAAAAATTTTATTCATTATATTTTAAAATTCACTAGGTGCATTTTTCAATCCAGAAGGCATTACATTCCATTCGTAATGACCAAAAGGAGTTGTGAATGCAATTTTATATCTATCTTTTGGATAGACTTGGATTTGCCAGTAACCACTTTTCGAATTAAATTTTGAAAAGATTACTAAGTTACTTAGTCTTTTAATTAAATCTTGTTTGTTTGGAATTGGGTACCTGATCCATTCCAATACAGAATTTAAAGGTTTATAGTTGATTACTAGTTTTGGTATGCCTCTTTCTAATTACGCATTTTTGATAACATAGAAAGCTGGGCATGACCAAGGAGATTTATTTTTCCTAATGATACCATTTTTGAGTAATTCAGAAATCTTTTTTTTACAGATTTTCATTACTTCATGGCTCATTTGGATGAGTCTGAATTTAGTTGGAATATTTTTTTCCTTAAATCCTTTAATATATGAAAGCTTAACCATATGTTTCTTCCTATGCCAGAAAGCTGTAGGAAGGTTAGAACATACTTTTGCTTCAAATTTTTCTTTAAACTGGTTAATCCTTTCAATTAAGATTGGATTGATTAGCTATTCTTGAACTTTTTTGTGGTTAATTTCTTCTTTAAGAAATTTCACTTGTTTATTCTTTTGGTTAATGAGATTAAAATACTTAGAGATTGAATGATCTTTAAGTTGTCTTAATTTCTTAACTTCTGGTTTGATTACAAACTTAAAAGTTACTAATTGACCAAGTGATTTCATGCTTACACCATTTGTATCTGTTGTAAAAGGATACAATAAATATACAAAGGGTAAATCAAGGATAACATCATCAGTCATATATTTTACTAAGATAAATGATATTTTAAAACATACATTATCTTGACAGATATACACACTTGAAAATTTGTATTTAGCATTCATTTTATTACCATTTGCTGAACTAGTCTTTCAATGATTTTTTAATAGTACTTAGTTGGGATAATGTCTTTTTGGATGCAGTTTATGTCTGCACGAGTGTCAATTAAGGCAATGGTTTCTAATTCAAAATCATTATCAATTATGATTTTTACTTTAGAATGTCATTTTTGAAAATTAATTTTATTAACTAGATTGATCTTATGATCATCATTAGCCTGGGAACATCCATCGTGAGATGGCATGTTCGTTACACCCAAGGGTTCCACTAGAGAGGTGGAGGTTATGGGTATCCCCTATAAATCTATTCAATCCTGAGATTCTGTCTCAGATTGTTCTTCAACTAATGACTGTTTTTCAGGATTAAAGTCCTTTGTGTCGCCAAGACTATTTGTTATTAAAAGACTTAAAACTTCTGCAAGTTTCTTGTCTTGAGCTTTTAAATATTTTATTTTAGATTTTATTTTATTAACTTCACTTTAGAGATTTTCTAAGGTGATTTCTTTCTTTTTCTCCTTACTAAAGCTTTTCCACTATGGTGTTAATACTAATTAACTATTTTTGATTAAAAGATTGTTTGTGTCTTTTGTAACAAACAAATCTCCTAATTTTTTGATATATTTGACCTTTAAATCTGGGTCTTCAATTTTACTAATTAATTCAATGAGGATATATTCTTCCTCATTTTGTTTGGTGATAACCCTAACTATTTTGCAACAACTATCTTTGCAACCTAATTTGATTTTAGGTTCACTAGGGTTACTAGATGCTGACTGATAGTCTGAAGAGCTTTCAGAGCTGCTTGAGTCATCTAAACTTTCTTCATTATTGGAAAGATTGTTTAAGCTAAAAATGTTGAGAATTTCTTCTTCATCTTTTTGGGTTAGATTCAATCTTTTGACTTGTTTTTTAACTAGACAATCTGGCCTTTTATGGCCTTTTTTGCCACAGTTGTAACATTTAATATCTGTATCTTTTTTACTATCTTTTTCCCCAAATTTTTTCTAATAAGTTTTACGCTTATAAGGTTTTTTGGGTTTGTTACTAGATTTTTCATAATAGGTGGGTTTACTAGAAGTCTTACTACGCTTGTATTGACTTTTACTATGACTATAAGGCTTATGTGATTTGGTTTTTCTGCGTGATGGTGCTACAGAAGGGAGACCATATTGTTCACAGAAATTACCATTTCATATTTAGCCTTTTTCTTTTCATTTTTTAATTGGTTACTAAGTTTCATGTCAATACATATTTTAAGTCCTTCCTTTTGGATGGTACTAACAAGATCACCGTAGGTTAGTGAATCATGTTCTATGATTCTAGTTTATTTACTAAGTGCATCCCTAATCTTATGGGCAAAGAGATTAGGTAGGTCATTGACAAATTTTTCTTTCCAGAAAGATTTATCACAGTCTGGCCTAAGCATAACTCGAGAGATGAATATATCTTTGTACCATCTGAAATCACTAAGTGTTGGGCACCTAAGGTTATTAAGCTGGTCATGGACTCTAGCTTCAATGTTACTGGGTGTGCCAACAAAATATTTTATTATGGTGAAGATGAGAGTGTTAATTCCATCATCTTTTACTCTACCAATTCTTTCATTAAAAACTGGCATACATTCATCATCAAGAACAACAACATGCTTGATGTGATCCCTTGATGCTTGGGTAAGGTAATTAGTCCACCAATTACTTAATACTCCAGTGAATCTAGAAGTGATCATATCAACTAGTTCTGGTTCAATGAGATCAAGATTTGAGACATAACTATTAGCTACCATGGAAAGGTGACTAATTTTGTTAAAGATTTCTTGTTCACTCAATTCATTTATGTTCCATTCATAGAGCTTATTGGTTACTAACATTTTTCTCTTCAAATTGTAGATCTGATGGTGTAGGTCTGGAATACCAATTTTTACTAGTACTGGTTGGATTAACTTTTGAAAAGGTTAATTTGTTAACTTTTAGGGCACCAAACTGTTTTTTCTAATTTTTCAATTTCAGAATTGGCGAGCTTTCTGGGCTATTGGGTTCTGAATTGTCAAAATTTTGGTGGATAACTGTTACTTGGGATGATCCAGATTTAGATTCTTGTTTAGAGATAAGTTCTTCAATTTTTTGAATTGTTTGCTTATCTTTTAATCCTAAATTGGATCTATCTTAAGGTAGATGAATTAGAGGTTTCTCTAATTTTTTACTAGAGGATGGGTTGATTTCATTGATTTTGGTTTCAATTTTGTCAAGCTATTGTCCTGTAGTTATTAGACTCTGGTTAGTGAAATTATTTTGCTCAATCACCTTTTTATCAGAATCATCTGTGGGTTTCTTAAAAGGTGAAGCTTTAATTTCTGAATCAAGATGTTTAACTAGTATAATTTCTGCTGGAGGATGACTAGAATTTTTTTGTGGAATTATCAAGGGTTTTTCACTTATGTTTTGTTACTACTTTTATTTCTGGACGATGGGTCTCTGGATAATCAAAAAATAGAATTTCTGATTCTATTTTGTGCATTAATCCTACCCATTGTGCCATTATTTCTTTGTGTTGATTAATAGTGAATCTTTTAAAGTACTTTAGTCTTTTAGATTCATTTTCAATAGAGTTAAAATCTTTTTTTAACTAAATCATGTTGGGTAAGAATAGTCCATTTTCTTTCCTAATGATGAGTAACTGGTGATTTACTAGGGTTGTGTTTTATAAATCACTGGCTGTTGGTGAAGGGGTGAAATCATCTTCTTCCTCTTCGTTTCTATGACTGGTTTGTGGGATACTCTGATGTGGAGTATAGCACGGTCTACTAATTTGCGGTGTGGAATTATCAATGCCTTTTAACTTAAATTTTTTTTCTATTTCTTTTGGTAATTCTTTATCTCTTTTGGAGATACTTGAATAAACATCAGATTTCCTACTTTCATTAATTTGGATAGGCTTACTAAATGATCTGTTGGATTTGCTAGATCTGGCAGAATCAAAGGAGAATCTTACTAATCCATCAGATAACTGTTGAATGTTTTCAAGGTTAGCGGCAGTGTTTTCACTTTCCTTATTATAATTTTCATTTTCAACTGTCCAAGATTTTGGAAGCTGAACATTCTTCCATTCAAGTCTTTTTGGGACTTCGATGTTAGAATTACTAGTATTGGCTTGGATGAGCACTATTTTATCTTTAGGATGTTTCTTTAATGCATGCACATTTAGGTTTGTAGTCATGCATTTATAGTAAATCCTATAGATAAGTACTAGGGATTGGGTCTCTTTTACCAATTTGGTAATTTGACCAGAGAGTTTAATACCTAATGTTAAAGCCATAAGTGTGTTCTTGCAACTAAGGCTGAGGGTAAAGACTGGAAAGCAGTTGAGATAAACTGGTCCATTATGGAGACCTGTCTCTATTATTCCTAAAATGCTAGGTTCTTATTCTATGAATCTGACATCTCTTAGGATTAGTAGAGCTGCTGCATCTTTACCAGGTAACATTAATGGTTTAATTGCTACTTGAACTAAACCAAGGTGGATAAAATTAAAACATTTTTCCCTATGTTTCTTTAGAGCTTCTTTACTAATTAATTAACAAGTTTCTTCTTCTTTACTAAGAGCATAAACTTGTTTAATTGGTTTTACTTGGAGTTCTGAGTTGAATGCTTTTGGGATCCAACTCATTTTGTAGATATTACGATGGGATACCTTTGGGATATTCCATCCACTCCAGTCAACTTGTGACACATGGTGTTCTTCTTCTTCCTCATTGACTATATTAGGTATAGTACTAAATGAAGAACTAGATGAGCTAGCCATAGAGTTAGCTCTGAATAATCTACTCATTATTAAATCTAATTTTTCAATTATGTAAATTAATGTTTAAATTTGACTTCATTGTTCATACCCCCTAACATACATGCTCTCATGATATATCTCTTGACTCCCTAAACTGCCTCACCAGGACTTACAAATGGGACATGAATGAGACTCTCCCTCTTGAGCGGACAAAGGCTAGGTGACAAGGGTAGACCAAATTAAACAATGATTTACTAAATTGAAATGGAAAAGATTTAACACAAGTAAGATAACTCAAATATAACTGCATGGGTAACTATCCAGGTCGTCAAAGATTTAACACTTGAACATTCTTCCCAAAAAGACTTGAATGGAAGAATGTTCAACTTCCAGAATCTTGAACATTTGAAAATGAAAATCATAATAAGGAAAGTGAAAACACTGCCGCTAACCTTGAAACCATCCAACAGTTATCTGATGGATTAGTAAGAATCTCCTTTGATTTTGCTAGATCTAGCAGATTCAACAGATCATTTAGTAAGCCTATCCAAATTAATGAAAGTAGAAAATCTGATGTTTATTCTAGTATCTCCAGAAGAGATAAAGAATTACCAAAAGAAATAGAAAGAAAATTTAAGTTAAAAGGCATTGATAATTCCACACCGCAAATTAGTAGACCGTGTTATACTCCACATCAGAGTATCCCACAAACCAGTCATAGAAACGAAGAGGAAGAAGATGACTTCACCGCTTCACCAACAGCCAGCGATTTACAAAGCACAACTCAAGTGAATCACCAGTTACTCATGATTAGGAAAGAAAAACAACTTGACAAAATTGAAACCAAAATCGATGAAATCAAGCCATCCTCTAGTAAAAAATTAGAGAAACCTCTAATTCATCTACCTGGAGATAGATCCAGTTTAGGATTAAAAGATAAGTAAATAATTCAAAAAATTGAAGAACTTATCTCTAAATAAGAATCTAAATCTGGACCATCCCAAGTAACAGTTACCAACCAAAATTCTGATGATTCAGAACCCAGTAGCCCAGAAAGCTCGCCAGATTCTAAAATTGAAAAATTAGAAGAACATTTTGGTGACCTAAAAGTTAACAAATTAACCTTTTCAAAAGTTAATCCAACTAGTACTAGTAAAAATTGGTATTCCAGACCAACACCATCAGATCTACAATTTGAAGAGAAAAATGTTAGTAACCAATAAGCTCTATGAATGGAACATAAATGAATTGAGTGAACAAGAAATCCTTAACAAAATTAGTCACATTTCCATGGTAGCTAATAGTTATGTCTCAAATCTTGATCTCATTGAACCAGAACTACTTGATATGATCACCTTTGGATTCACTGGAGTATTAAGTAATTGGTGGACTAACTACCTTACCCAAGCATCAAGGGATCACATCAAGCATGTTGTTGTTCTTGATAATGAATGTATGCCAGTTTTTAATGAAAAAATTGGTAGAGTAAAAGATGATGGAATTAACACTCTCATCTTCACCTTAATAAAATATTTTGTTGGCACACCCAGTAACATTGAAGCTAGAGTCCATGACCAGCTTAATAACCTTAAGTGCCCAACACTTAGTGATTTCAAATGGTATAAAGATGTATTAATCTCTCGAGTTATGCTTTGGCCAGACTGTGATAAATCTTTCTGGAAAGAAAAATTTGTCAATGACCTACCTAATTTCTTTGCCCATAAGATTATGGATGCACTTAGTAAAGAAACTGGAATCATAGAATATGATTCACTAACCTACGGTGATCTGGTTAGTATCATCCAAAATGAAGGACTTAAAATGTGTATTGACATTAAACTTAGTAACCAATTAAAAAATGAAAAGAAAAAGGCTAAATATGAAATGGGTAATTTCTGTGAACAATATGGTCTCCCTTCTGTAGCACCATCACGCAGAAAAACCAAATCACATAAGCCTTATAGTCATAGTAAAAGTCAATACAAGCATAGTAAGACTTCTAGTAAATCCACCTATTATGAAAAATCTAGTAACAAACCCAAAAAAACCTTATAAGCGAAAAACTTATAAGAAAAAATATGGAGAAAAAATAGTAAAAAAGATACAGATATTAAATGTTACAACTGTGGCAAAAAAGGCCATAAAAGCCCAGATTGTCCAGTTAAAAAACAAGTCAAAAGATTGAATCTGACTCAAAAAGATGAAGAAGAAATTCTCAACATTTTGAGGTTAAACAATCTTTCCAATAGTGAAGAAAGTTCAGATGACTCAAGCAGCTCTGAAAGCTCTTCAGACTATCAGTGAGCATCTAGTAACCCTAGTGAACCTAAAATCAAATTAGGTTGCAAAGATAGTTGTTGCAAAACAGTTAGGGTTATCACCAAATAAAATGAGGAAGAACATATCCTCATTGAATTAATCAGTAAAATTGAAGACCTAGATTTAAAGGTCAAATATATCAAAAAATTAAGAGATTTGTTTGTTACAAAAGACACAAAACAATCTTTTAATCAAAAATAGTTAATTAGTATTAACACCACAGTGGAAAAGCATCAGTGAGGAGAAAAGAAAGAAATCACTTTAGAAAATCTCCAAAGTGAAGTTAATAAAATAAAATCTGAAATAAAAGATTTAAAAGCTCAAGATAAGAAACTTGCAGAAGTTTTAAGTCTTTTAACAACAAATAGTCTTGGCGACACAAAGGACTTTAATCCTGAAAAACAACCATTAGTTGAAGAACAATCTAAGACAGAATCTCAGGATGGAATAGATTTACAGGGGATACCCATAACCTCCACCTCTCTAGTGGAACCCTTGGGTGTAACGAACCTGCCATCTCACGATGGATGTTCCCAGGCTAATGATGATCATAAGATCAATCTAGTTAATAAAATTAATTTTCAAAAATGGCATTCTAAAGTAAAAATCATAATTGATAATGATTTTGAATTAGAAATCATTGCCTTAATTGACACTGGTGCAGACATAAACTGCATCCAGTAAGGCATTATCCCAACTAAGTACTATCAAAAAATCATTGAAAGTTTTAGTTCAGCAAATGGTAGTAAAATGAATGTTAAATACAAATTGTCAAGTGTGCATATCTGTTAAGATAATGTATGTTTTAAAACATTATTTATCTTAGTAAAAGATATGACTGATGATGTTATCCTTGGTTTACCCTTTGTATATTTATTGTATCCTTTTACAACAGATACAAATGGTGTAACCACGAAACCACTTAGTCAATTAGTAACTTTTAAGTTTGTAACCAAACCAGAAGTTAAAAAATTAAGACAACTTAAAGATCATTCAATCTCTAAGTATCTTAATCTCATTAACCAAAAGAATAAACAAGTAAAATTTCTTAAAGAAGAAATTAATCACAAAAAGAGTTCATGAACAGCTAACCAATCCAATCTTAATTGAAAGGATTAACCAGTTTAAAGAAAAACTTGAAGTAGAAGTATGTTCTAACCTTCCTAGAGCATTCCGGCATAGAAAGAAACATATGGTTAAGCTTCCATATATTAAAGGATTTTAGGAACAAAATATTCCAATTAAATCTAGACCCATCCAAATGAGCCATGAAGTAATGAAAATCTGTAAAAAAAAGATTTCTGAATTACTCAAAAATGGTATCATTAGGAAAAGTAAATCTCCTTGGTCATGCCCAGCTTTCTATGTCATCAAAAATGCAGAATTAGAAAGAGGCGTACCAAGACTAGTAATCAATTATAAACCTTTAAATTCTGTATTATAATGGATCAGGTATCCAATTCCAAACAAACATGATTTAATTAAAAGACTAAGTAACTTTCTAATCTTTTCAAAATTTGATTTGAAAAGTGGTTACTGTCAAATCCAAGTCTATCCAGAAGATAGATATAAAACTGCATTCATAACTCCTTTTTGTCATTACAAATGGAATGCAATGCCCTTTGGATTGAAAAATGCACCTAGTGAATTTCAAAACATAATGAATGAAATTTTTAATTCTATTAGTCATTTTTCTATAGTCTATATAGATGATATTCTCATCTTCTCCATATCTATAGATAAACATTGGAAACATCTCCATGCATTTTTAGTGATTGTCAAACACAATGGTCTTGTCATCTCTGCTAGTAAAATCAAGTTATTTCAAACCTTGTCAGGTTTCTTGGATACAATATCCAACAGTCTACTATTGTTCGCATCAGTCATTCTATCTAGTTTGCAGATAAGTTTCCTGATGAGATAACCGATAAAACCCAGTTGTAAAGGTTCTTAGGATCCTTAAACTATGTTTCTGATTTCTACCAGGATTTTAGAAAAATAGTCAAACCTCTGTATGATAGACATAAAGGAAATCCTTCCCCTTGGACATCTGTTCATACATCCATAGTGCAACAAGTCAAGCAGTTCATCATAACTTTGCCTTGCCTTGGTATTCCTGCGATTGATTTCTTCAAAATCATCCAAATTGATGTCTCCGATATTGGCTACGGTGGTATCTTACTTCAGAAACTTACTCCAGATTCTCCGGAGAAAATTGTTCGTTTCCACTCTAGTATCTGGAATAAGGCACAAGCAAATTATAGCACTATTAAAAAAAAAAATTCCCTATTGTCCTATGTATCTCGAAATTCCAAGATGATATACTAAATTAGAAATTTTTAGTAAGATTTGATTGTAAATCAACAAAATATTTTTTGGAAAAAGATGTTCAAAACATTGCTAGTAAGCAAATTTTTCCCATATCACAATCTATTTTAAGTATTTTTGATTTTAACATCGAATATATTAAAGGCAGTAATAACTGCATCCCTAATTTTCGAACCCGTGAATTTCTATAGGAATCTCATAGCGGACAGGAAAAATAGTAAACCTGCTACCTCTTCCAAAGCCGGGAGGGATACTGGAAAACAATTAGCCTTACCTAGCCCAAATCCAAAACCAAGCCAATTGCCTAGCTAGTCAACAGCAATTGCAATAGCCAACGGTTACCAACCCCTTGGTAACCCAGTAAGACCAGTGGCCTAGTCCACATTAGTAAACCTAGTACTTTCCTTCGCATGGCCCAACACGGCCCAGCCAGTTCATCTAGCCCACATATGGTCCAACCCATATACTCAGCTAGACCTAGTCAACTAGTTAACCCATATCAGGGATACAAATCCCAACCTAATTACACTAAGACGGACTATGTAGACAAGCCTCCAGCCCACTACATATTCCTTATTGAACCAGCTCATGCTCATCTTAGTGACGCAATTGACCTAGTCAATGCTTAACTTGAGCCTGGATGGACTTTTGTCCCACATGACCTTGAAAAGACTTTCCAGTTTTATCAGTATATCCTTTTCTTGACCCAGTCCATTTTCATTAAAAAAATTCCGTACAGTAAAGACCTTAATAAGATTATTTATCATTCCTTATATATATTATAAATTATGTCATTAAAAGAATGGGGATCTCATCCTTCCTTACTCAGAGATCTAGCTTTCCATTGTAAGAAGTTTAGTTACTATGATTATAAAGAATCATGGTATAAACTTATCCTCTATCAAGATGCGTCTTTGACTCACTCCTGGTTCATCCAATTTAGCAAGGATTTCAAAAGTCAGTTTCCTTGTTGGTTTTCACAGTGGTGGCAGGTTCACGACTCCATGCTTGAAATTCTTCCACTTGATCTTCAAGATCAGGTGACCTATTTCTCATCTGTTTATAAACCTAGTAAACATGAGTCTAGTTTTCGAGTCTTTTAATTTTTATAAAAAAATATAAAGTCCCATGGATACGCAATTGGAAATGGGATATTGCAGCAGGATATGCTATCCGACAGTTTCGTGTGAAATGGTGGCCCAAATACCAGCATTCACGCATTATCCAACAGGTTCAACAGGAGTTTCCAGTAAAGGTTCCTACTCCAGTCATGATTCTAGGAACAACTAGCCAAGCTCCAACAACCCCAGTTAAAAAGGCTATGCCATGTCTCAGGATCTCTGCCCCTACAGAATCCTCAGCACAACCATCCACAGTAAAGCAGAAAAAATCCTCCTCTAAGGATTCTAGTAAGCAATCTAAGAAGAAGTCCTCTGCCCTCATTGAGTTAGCACAAAAGTTTCTTCAACAAGTAGCTAGTGAAAGCAGCTCGTTTGCATCATCTCAAGCTTCAGTCACCCCATCCTTGGATCCATTTAAAGATAGCCAGGATCCTTTTACAGGATATGATGACTTAGCCGACATCACTACCCCATGATTTTCATCCTTACATGTGATAGCTTCAATCACTACTCTCGAAAGAGGAAAAAAATGTCTGTCATTTGTAATGATATTATATTATATATTAAAGTCAGACTCTTTCCCTAGTAAAGCAGCCGCCATTCAGCATCCAATCTTATTTCCCACCGAAAGTAGATTATTCAGCCAGTAGCAGGGGTCTACACCTGCATTAGTCAAGAGTTACTAAAGTAAAAGGCATTTCACTCTTACTTTTCCACCGAAATTTAAAGTGAAAAGAATTTTACCGTAGTAAAAGCAACAAAGGGTAATCATGCCAAGATTCCCTCCGAAGGCTCTCTCCCCCTATATAAGGACTTCTGTCTTCATTAGCAAACCAAGTGTGTTTTCACACAACATTACAAGCTAGTATACACTATCCTTCCCTTCTCTCATATTGTATCTCTGATCTTCATAATAATACAATGAGGAAGCAAACCCCTATCCTTAGTCACACCCTTCCACTAGTCCATTAGTATTAGTGTTGTAAGTATTTTATTTCTTGTATTGTAATTTCTTTATCTTGAGAATATAAAGAAATTTTTGTAACCCTTTTATAATTAATCACTATTTATATCTACAGCTTGTGATTCTCCTCTTGTCTTTCAATATTCCGCACTTGTTTTCATTAAAAACTGGCATACCTTCATCATCAAGAACAACAACATGCTTTGATGTGATCCCTTGATGCTTGGGTAAGGTAGTTAGTCCACCAATTACTTAATACTCCAGTGAATCCAGAGGTGATCATATCAACTAGTTCTGGTTCAGTGAGATCAAGATTTGAGACATAACTATTACCTACCATGGACAGGTGACTATATAGATAAACATAAAAAAATTTGAAACATTCAATATTAATATTTTTAAAAAATAACAACAATAACATGTTCAACAAAAATATTAACATGTTCAACAAAAATAGTAACATGCTTAATAAAAACTGTAACATACTTAACAATAATTATTTCCCTCAAATTTAAACGCAAAATATAGTACCATTCAAATATAAAAAATAGTAATATTCAAAAACAAAAAAAATAGTAACATTAAATATTAATATTTAGAAAAATAATAGTAGTAACATACTTAAAATAATAGTAACATGAATAATAACATACTCAACAAAAACAGTAATACAAACAGTAACATAATAAAAAAATAGTAACATGAATTTGAATTTTACTCTTCAAATTCATAGTAACATGCTGATGTAAACAATATTGCACAAAGTTTACCCCAAAAGATGGTAAAAAAGAGAGCGATGAGAATGAAAAAAAACACTGTGAACTTGACAAATAAGAGATGACTGTATAATTCGCAAGGGTCTGTCTTTTCTAGTTAAACGAATTGGATTGAGCTTGAGCCAAAGACTTCTTCATAGACAATGATCAGAAGTTTTCTGCCTCAGATGACGAACTCGCACACAAAGAAGAAGATAAGGATGCAGAAACAATTGAATTTGTTTTGTGTTTTTGAATATTGCTTTCAGACAAATCTAGATTCCCTGATTTATTAGTTGAAACGTCCGAAATTGAATCAGTCTTCGATGACAAAGTGATCAGTTGATAAACCTTCTACCACGAACTCTTTTTTTTTCTGTAAAAATAATAAAATATTTATCAGGTTTTATGAAAGTCTTCAAACCATTAAAAGTATAATATATAGATATATATGTATATATATATATATACATATATATATAGAGAGAGAGAGAGCTTTGAATTTGAATTTTAAATTTATGATAGATATTTTATTGACATATTTTAATTGACATTGAATTAAGGGATAACAATTTCCAAAATAGGAAATTAATTTAACTTCCTTTCAAGGAAGGGTATTTTTGAGATAAAAAAAAAAGTGGACTTAAGTCATTACATATAATTTTAAACATGGACTTAACTCCTTATAAGTTTCCTTACATGACTTATTTCTGAACAAGTACATAAAAGAGGGACTCACTTCCAATTCTCACTTATTTTTAGTCCAAATGGATGAAATTGTTGATAACTAATTTGATTCATTTGTAGTCACATCAAGTCATTTTAATTTTACTCCATGGGTAGTCTTTTTGTAACTCGATCACATAGAATTGTAGTTAGGCTTGTCAATCGTGTTGGTAAGGTGTACATACTAAATTCGTTTATTAGTTTATGTCTAACGAATTGTGTCATATCGAATTTGTGTCGTATATGGAACGTGTATAACTGGTATATAAACGAGTTGTATCGTATATTTCTTTTTATTAACTTCACTCATACCCGATTCATTTATTAATTTGTGTCTAACAAATTGTGTCATATCGGGTACGTATCGTATATGAATCGTGTATAACTAGTCTACAAACGAGTCGTATCGTGTATTTCTTCTAATTGACTTTAGTCATACCTGATTTATTTATTAATCGTGTCATATTGAGTCTACTTATTTACTAAATGGGTGGTTTAAAAAAAAACTCAAACTCTCTAATTCGTGTTGTGTTAACGGTCATATCATATTTTGACACCCCTATTTGCAACTCATACTAAATTTGATCTCGAGCTCGACACGGTGCCAAGCTCGTACATCAATTGACATATGTCAATACTCATGGATCAAACTTCACTCAGACAATAGACTTGTAATTGAAGAGTGTTCAAGGATTTATACACGCACATCTAAGATATATACAAATAGTGTTATATGTCATTGAATACTAATAGGTGAGTTGAGCCACCAAATAAAAAAAGCTATCAATGGATCAATGTCACTAAAGTGAGTCATCGTGGATGTCGGTTGTGGAAGCTTAGTGTAATGTTATAAGCCCATATCAGTTAAATCTATACTACTAATAAAAATAACTTAAGTGAAAAAAATTTGATTTACTATTTTACCCTTGTAAAGAATTTTAAATATCACACTATCTTTCTATAGTAAAATATTTAAATTATTATCATATCCTTACATATTTAAATTTTCAAATTACCCTCTAACATCTCTTTTAATTATCTATTATCTTTGTATAAATATCAATATCTATGAAAATTTTAATTGACTATTACACTTAAAAAAAATATATGATTCATTATAGTTTTCAACAAAATGTTCAAAAACTCTATCAATAGATCATTAATCTTTTCAAATATAAAGATAATATTATGTCTATATATATTTATTCTTTTCCATTTATACTACTAATAAATAATGAAACTTTTGCCTTATCACGAAAATTTTTTTATTTAGAATTTTATTCTTATAAAGAATTTTAAATATCACATTATTCTTCCGTAGTTGAATATCTAAATTACCATCATATTCTTATGAGTTTAAATCTCTAAATTACCCCTAAAATTTCTTTTAATTCTCTATTTACTATGTATAAATATCAATATCTATAAAACTTTTTAAATGAGTACATTAACCTTAAAAAATATATACATCACTATAGTTTTCAATAAAACGTTCAAAAACTCTTTAAAACTTCATCAATCTAATATTAATTTAAAGGGAATTTTTTTTTAATATTACTCATTTCAAATATAAAGATAACATTATGCTTACATATGCATATTTTTTTTAAATAATTTATGTTAAATCAACATAATTCGTCAATCACAGTAAACTTTTAATGTTTTATTCATAGTTTAAATAAAAAAATATTATAGTGTATTTTTAAATAAAACTTGAATTTTAAAATTTTCATATTTTTTTAAAATATATGTTATAGAGTAGTATATTATATTTTAGTGTTAACAACACTTTTAGTTTGTGGAATATGCATATTTTGTCAATTTAGTCCTCATTGCATCAATATTATCAATTTTTTCCCTAAAGTATTTAATTAATATTTAAATGATCCATATACAGATAGTCTATTAAGTTTTGGACATAAGCGATCACGTGTTGGTCGCGTGATACTATCTGACAGAATGACACACTTCTGTTAAAAAACTTAATGGACCGTCTAATTAGAGACCATTTAAACAAGAATTGAATATTTTAGGGACCAAGTTGATAAAATTTATATATTAAGGACTAAACTGATAAAAAACGCATATTTTAAAGACCACAAGTGTTGTTGACCCTATATTTTATCCATATTGACCTAACTAATTCCTAATTATAGTAAGCATTAATTAGAATATTGATAATTATTTTTATTTTATTCAATGAATTATAAGATGAAACTAAATCAAATGAATTTTAAATGAATTATTTTTATCTTTTTTCTTATAGTTAGAATAACGTATCGTAGGGAACATATAATATTTTTTGAATTCTATAGTATAATACGAGCAATAAAAATATAATTTTGATAAACTTGAGATGATATTTAATGTAGGTACACATATACATAATACTTTTTATTAATATTATGTATTCAAAAATTATTCACGTGAAACGCATGTGGTGCATTGCTAGTACAAGTATAGATGTGTGTATGTAAACTCTTAAGTGTCTTTTACTTACAAACCAATTTATAGAGACAAATTCCACCCATAAATTCACATCAAAACCACTCTTAGATATGAGGTCCTGACAACTGCCTCATCACAAAGGCTTCTAGTTTGAATATGGGTTTTAGGCAAAAATAATTATATTTCAGAGGAATTGAAATTAGAAAACGCAGTTGGGTAGGTAATGGTCCAAATGGGATGGTTGATTGTGTTGATTTTTCTATATTGCAGAAGGATAAGAAAATTCAGAGCAATGGAGAAGAAGATGACGAATTAAGCTTTATTCCTTCTATACTTGTTATCCTCAATTACATATGTATAGTAGTTACAAGAGTGGTCTCCAAGAAAGTGTAGACCAGAGACTAACTATCTAAGTCCTATATACAAAAAAAAAAAATTTGTAACTAATTCATAGCTCATCCATGTGATCTTAGATTTTCCCAATACTCATGTGTATGGCCTTCTAATAAGAAGCTTTTGCTGACTTGGCTTGCTGAATTGGTTACCATGTTGGATCTACAGATGTCTTGTTGAGTTGGTTGTCCTGCTAGAACTACAGACTAGCTGCATATTTTAATACTCCCCCACAAGATGGAGAATATATATTATATACTCCCATCTTGAGAAGAAGACAGAGAAAGAGGGATGATGATAAGGCTTTGGTTAAAAGGTCCGCCAATTGAGATTCTAATGGTATGTAAGCAATGGAGATGATTCCTTCTTGAATTTTGTCTCGAATAAGATGACAATTTGATTCAATGTGCTTTTTTCGTTCATAAAAAATAGAATTGGCTGCAATGTGGAGTGTTGATTGGTTATCACAATGAATAATTGCATATTGATCTTGAGGAATAGAGACATTAGCAAGCATATATTTCATCCAGGTGAGCTCATAACATGCTATAGTCATTGCACGATATTCAAACTCAATTGATATTTTGGAGACTGTGTTCGAGTTTTTGGATTTCCATGAGACAATGGATTTGCCAAGGTAAACACAATACCCAGTCATGGACCTTCTAGTATCAAGACATGATTCCCAGTTAGAATCACAATAAGTTGTGAGTTGCAAAGATGAAGATGAAGGGACGAAAAGGTCTTGAGCTGGAGACCTTTTAATGTATTTGGTCGGGTAATGATTAGGTAT
Organism: Ilex paraguariensis; assembly: GCA_963454935.2. NCBI lineage: Eukaryota > Viridiplantae > Streptophyta > Magnoliopsida > Aquifoliales > Aquifoliaceae > Ilex > Ilex paraguariensis. Next base: position 32,516 of record CAUOFW020001429.1, read on the forward strand.
ATAAATCTCTCAATAATTCTTCTGTACTGAGCGGGATCATTAAGGAGATCCCTCTCATCCTTTGAAAGATTGAAATTCTAATCCATAGGTACTTTGGCAGGCTTGCATCCAGTTAATCCAGAATCAGTGAGAATATCAAGTGCATACTTTCGTTGATAAATCTGAATTCCATGACAATTTTTGGTCACTCCCAAACCAAGGAAGTATTTCAGGGATCCTAAGTCTTTAGTCTTGAACTGAGTGTTTAAGAATTCCTTGAGTTGGGAAACAACATGAACATCATTTGAGGTAACAATAATATCATCAACATAAACTAATAATGCTATGAAAGAAGTTTATGTCATTTTGGTGAAGAGACTATAATTTGTTTGAGATTAAACAAACCCATAGTCAATCAAGGATAAGGAAAACTTGGCATACCACTTTCTAGAGGATTTTTTGAGGCCATATAAACTTTTCTTCAGCTTACAAACCTTGTTCTTCTCTTTAACAAAATATCCAGGAGGTAGATGCATATAAACTTCTTCCTCTAATTCTCCATACAAAAAAAAAAACATTGTTTACATTAAACTGGTGTAAAATCTTTTTATTGCTACCACTGCAAGGAGAAATCTGACTGTTACAAACTTCACAACAGTGGAAAATGTCTTATGGTAATCTAGACCTTTTTGATGGGTATAACCATTTGCAACTAAATGAGCTTTATACATTGTAACAATTCCATCTGAATTATATTTGATTTTTTACACCCATTTTTAGTCAATAGGCTCCTTTGTAGCTGATAAATCACTGATTTCCTAGGTATTATTATACTCTAAAGCAGCAATTTCAGTATCCATAGCCTTATGCTACTCTAAAGACTTGACAGCTTGATGATATGTGTAAGGTTCACGATGGTTTAAAATGGATGCAACCAAAGCTACATACTCTTATGAAAGTTTGTCATATGACAAAAACGAAGATAGAGGGTAAGGGTGATCTGATTTTTTAAAACCTGTGATAGCTTCTTGGGAAGAATGAGGCACATAAGCTTGCTGACAGTATTAGTCTTTTAGGTACACAAGTTGTTTCCTCAGTCTGCTAGACTTTTGGGAAGAAAAATAATTTGATTTTCTACAGGAATGTCTGCAGAAATGGAAGTGTCATTCGGGCTGCCAACGTGTGAGTGAAGTGGAGTTGAGCTATCTGATGTGAATTTGTGTACTAGAAGATGAAAGATTGATGGGATTCGGAAAAGGATTTGAATAGGTTGAATCTGTGACTTGTCACATGTGCATTATCTGTAAGAGTAAGGATGAGAAATGATTAAGATGATGTGGTTGGCGAAAGAATGTGATGATCTGATTGTAAGACAAAATATGGATTGTCTATCTTATAAGGAAAAATGATCTCATGGAAAACAATATCTCTTTGAGTGAAAAATAGAATTATTTTCTAGGTCCCGTAGTTTATACCCTTTGACTACAAATGGATACCCCAATAGAACTTATTTTCTTACTCTAGGGTCAAGCTTGTGTCTGTTTTTCTTCAACATGGAAGCATAGCATAAGGATCCAAATATTCTAAGGAGAGAAGAATTTGGTTTGGCCTTGAAAAGGAGCTACTATGGTGATTGATTTTGTAAATTGGGAGATGGTGTTCTATTTATCATATATGTGGCAGTTTGTAAATAGTCATTCCAAAAATCAACAGGAATGCCTGAATAAAACATGAGAGCTCTAGCTACATTTAGAATATGTTGCGTTTTCTTTCAACAACACCATTCTGTTGGGGAGTTTCTACATCACTTGTTTGATGAATGATTCCTTTCTCCATGTAAACTTATTTCATGTCAAACTCATTTCCTTTGTCTGTACAATTAATCTTGGCTCTTTTTCAGACTCTTTGGCTTGGAATTGGGTTTCTATAAGTGTGCAAAAAGACTTGAGAAATAGTCTGGTTTGTGATTTTGTTTTCCTTAGATAAAGTCATGTGCACCTTGTGAAATCATCTACAATGGTAATAAAATATCTAGAGTCATCATAAGTCATATGAGTGCAAGGTCCCCAAATGTCACAGTGGATTAAATCAAATAGATTATGTATTTTATGTTCACCATTAGTAAATGGAAGTCTATGAAATTTTTCCATTGGACAAATTGAGCAAGGAACATTTTTATTCATAAACTTGAAATTTGGTAAATCTTCTTGCAACAAAGAAAGTCTTGAATCTGAAAGATGCCTTAATCTATAATGTCATAGGTCATATTTAGATTGCTGAGAAATAGAAGCTGAAATAGTAAACTGCTTATGAAGAGAAAGAGACAAAACTGCAGCAAGCGTTGTGGGAGAAACTGCCGCTCATCTTGAGTTGGTACAAGTCATTGTGGACCTCATCATTTCCAATCGTGCTCCAAGTGGAAAGGTCATGAATAAAACCTTCATCCGTGAAGAAAATGAAGCAACAATTAAGAACATTGATAAAAATTTAACTGGCAGAAGATTGGAATTGAAGGATGGAATACATAACATATTTTTAAGGGTGACAGTCTCATTGATTTTGATGGTTCCTGTATGTGTCACTTCTAAAAGTTACCACTAGGAATTTTTACTTTGTAAGAGGCTTTGGTTATAATTTGATCTATTGCACATGTATCTATGATTTAAGGGATTTTAGTGAAATCTAGGTGCCTGACTTCAGAAGCTGAAAAATAAGAAGAAATACCAGCCATGAACTTGGTTAGCAAAAGGATATTAAGTCTTAGATTGAAACAAGGTCATGAGATGTTAGTACTGCTCTTTAGTCGCAGGAGATCCTTCATTGTTTTTTTCTTGATTTGCTAGACTGACTTGATTTCTTGATGAACCAAATGACTTGGTCTGACTTGATTTGCTAATGACCAAATGACTTGGTCTTCTTGTGTAGCTTGTGTCTTGGTGGGTAACCATGGAGCTTGTAGCATTTCTCTATGGTATATCCAACAATACTACAAATGGAACATAAAGGTCTATAAATTTCTAGATTAACTTTGAAGCACCTATCCAGTAAGTGACCTAGAATTTTGCGGTGGGTGTACTAAGGCATTTCTCTCTTTTGATACCCAAACTATCTGTTATTCTCTCTGTTAGTAATGAAGTTAGTTCTTGCTGCTAGTGAAGAAGAATCATTTATATTGAGGCCTATGGAAACCTATTTTCATTTTTTCTCTTGTTGAACTAGAGCATATACTTCACTCAAAATAGGTATTGGCTTAATTAGGATGATTTCTGCCTTGATATTTGTAAAAGAATAATTCAAACCCATAAGAACTTTCATAATCTAGTTTTGTTGTTGGTTTTCAAGAACAGTTTTCGTAGCTCCCCATGTACAAGAGGGTATGGATTCAAAATTTAAGAGTTCATCAAGCAATCTTTTCAGTTTAGAGAAATATAGACTTATGAAGTCTTCTCCTTGAGAGATGGCATGAATCGATTGATTAAGCTCATAAATCCGTGGACCAATTTCTTCTTGATTCAAAGTGATCTTCGAATTATTAGAGCCCAAGAGTGACAGTTATCAACAATGAGAAGGTGATTAGTAAAGAGGGTCTTGGTCCATCTTTTGGATTGAGAAAGTAAGATCGTAAAGGCTAGGAGAATCCCTTGTATTGGTGTTAATCACAACAATAATGGCTTTGGAAGTAGGAGAATAGTTAGGATTTTCTGGTGTTGTGGAACCCATTACTGCTCTAATACCCATGTTGATTTTTCTATATTGTTGAAGGATAAGAAAACAGAGAATAATGGGGAAGAAGAAGATGACGATTTATGCTTTATTTCTTCTAAACTTGTTATCCTCAATTACATTATAGATATGTATAGTGGTTACAATAGTGGTGTCCAAGAAAGTGTAGACTAGAGACTAACTATCTAAGTACAATATACACAAAAGAAATCTTTCTAACTAATTCACAGCTCATCCATGTGATATGAGAAGCTTCTATTGACTTGGCTTGCTGAATTGGTTGCAATGTTGGAGCTGCATATGTCTTGCTAAGTTGGTTGTCCTGCTGGAGTTGTTGACTAGTTGCAGATTTTAATAGATTGTGATCCAATTCAACAAATCATAATGGTAGCCACAGGGCTTCACGGGTCATAATTTTATATCAAGAAAATGTAGCTATTGGTGCATATCGTCCTTATTAAGTCTAAAACTTGTATTCCATGTTTATATGAGAACTTTCTAATTCTCATCCACAAAGGATAATTTGTCGTTGCCCAGTTGGTTAGGTTCAAGAATTGTAAACTCCCACACTCTTATCTTTATATAGCAAGTAATTATTTTTGAAATACTAATATAGATGATGAGGTATGCATGAACCCTATAGATTTTAATAGTATGAATAAATACTATGGAGGCAAATTTTTTTTTTAAAATTTAATTTTTGGAGGTGTTTAAGGTTGATAAGGGTAAATAAGTAAACATATTAATTTTTTTAGGTCAAAATAATATTATCATTGAATATGGGAGATCCGAAAATTTTGAAATAGTCATTTAGCACATATAACGGTTCGAATGAATAAAATAGTAATTTTAGTGTTTTGAGTGTAAATTTATTTTAGTTTTAAGATAAATCATAAAAATAAATGTTTTTAGGTTAAAATAACATTAAAAATGAATCCAAAACGTCAAAAAAACCTTAGAGTAGTCATGTGGATAAAATTGGAGATTTTTAGTAGAAAAATTGTAATTTTGGAGAAAACTCAAACAGCCTGTGAATAGTAACTTTGAGACTGTTGTGTTTAAAACACTGATTTCAACCCCTTCACTCCCATTCTTTTCACTCCACTCTCACTCCAAACCTCTTAGCACCCTAGGAGAAGATAGAAGAAAGGAGGAAAGGGAGAAATGAGGTTTCTAGAGCTTGAGTTTTGGTTTGGAACTTTGATTCAAGGTAGGGATTTTTTCTCATTCTCTTACATTGAGACTAGGGCTTATGTATATATGTACTCTTTTGACTCTAAATTCAATATGTATGTTATAAAATCTTTAATTTTTGCTATTCTTGCAATAAATGTCATGTTTTAAATAATGTAATGGTTAGGTAACCATTAAAGCTCTCTTTTTCATCTTCAAACCTTCGATTTTAAGAAAAATGGATTTTTCTCTCCATATTTCCTTTGTTCTTGATTTTCAAACTTTAGGCTTTTTATTAAACAATAAAATGGTATTGATGTTGATCTCTTGTCTATTTTTCTTACATGTTTCTATTGGATAACAAACGAGAAATTTTGGAAATTATGAACTTTTGTTGAAAAATTGTTGGTGATTATATCTCATGGAGGTGTTTGGATGACCATGGGTGGCCGTTGATTGGGTATCGTAGAGTGGGTAGATGTATGTGGTTCTGACTTCGTGCGGGTTTGAACTTTTCCTACCACTCGTAGTGGGGTTGGTCCCTTGCGAGAACCAAACCACTATTAGCTCACGGGTGCCATGTCAGAGGATTAGTATATTATGCCTGGGTCAGATTCGTTATTGCCGGTGCATTGGTATGGGACAATGCATCGGTAGGCGTCTTTCCCAAAGTTTAATATCCTTGCAAGGATTTGTGTGTGTGTGTGTGAGCCAGGATATTCTTTATGTGTTTATTCATGCGATTATCTTACATCAGACTTGAGATACATTGTAGTTATTGTTTATTACGTTATCTTTTGGATATGATTATCTTGAAAATTGTTGTGGGAATGATTACTCTTTGGAATGGTTATTTATGATGGGATTGACTTTACTCTTGTACTTAATTATTGTTAATGTATAAACTTGAGATCTTTTAAAAATATCATGTTTTCTTTCAATATTTATGTATGCTATTTGTGAAATGAGACTAACCATTTTCTACGTTTTTCAAACCTTGTTAGAGTTTGAAAAGATTTTCCTACAGAACTTAGTGCTCACCCCCTACCAATAATATTTTTTTTTAGACTTCGTGCTAGAGGAAGATCCTAGAGTTGACGAGCCGAGAAATTGGGAGGCTCCACCAGGGGAAAACCTAAATATCGAGGTGGACGTCTAGAGCTATAGTTTATTTTTGTGCTAGACTAGGGAATTTATTTACGATCATATATAGTCTAGTATTTTGTTTACCAGTATATAACTCGCACCTGAAATATTTTTTTATAACGGGTGAGTCATGCTCAATAGAATATCTCATAAAGAGGTTACTCCCCAACCTAAGTGCATATAAAATGTCACATGTAATTTAACAAGCCACAAAGCATTCCAATCAAGAATATGGAACTCAATGTTGGAGTTCACTATATTTTGCTATGAAATGAGATGAAACTCACTCACGCAACTCAACACAAGCCCTTACCGACTCCCATCACTCATGCAATATCATGAGTATAAAATTGAACATTCTAAGCCCTTGTCATTGATGTTGCACATCTAATGGCCTTTTAAAAATCTCCGGGTCTTTCTTGGGTTGAGTATTTATGGACTTACACCAATGGGCACTCAACCAATACGGAATTCATGGACTTTCACCAATAGTTCTACATACACAGACACACTTCACGGACTCTACATCAACGGAGTGTGTATCCAATTACTGGGTCTTGCACCCAAGAGACATTCTAGCCCTTGTTGCTAACCTCGACCCTATTTTTAATGCAAACCGTGTGACTCAGCCGAATCTTGGCCCAACTTTTTCAAGCCCACCCATCATCCACCAAGTGTGATGTTTTGATGAAAATCATGCACACACACCCACAAAATATGACGTTTTCATACATATGTAATGTAATATACAATTGCAACACCCATATCACATCCAATATGTTATGAATGCCATATAGATCAATTTAACCACATATCTACATATTTCATGACAAGTTATATCAAAAGCATATAATTACCATAATTCATCACAATGTCAATATATCAACAAATACATATTAGCATATTCCTTTCAACTACAATTTTTTCAAGTATATTATACATAATCTATGCAGTAACACACTTAATTTTATATAGTCATTTAATCAAACACCTTCAAGGTACCAAATCATGTAATCACATAAAACACCCAAATTCATCACATAATTCAAGAAATCACATTACGTGATTTCTACATACCCAATTATCAAAACTTCCAAGAAATCACAAGCTAGTAATTTCTAATAACCAATTCATACTAGAATTTAATTTACCTATTTCTATTAAATCAACTACAATAGGCAAGTGTTAAAATATATCTAACAACCTAACCATTTCACATAATCGTCATAGGTTAGAAATAAACCTAGTTAGGGTAAAAACCCTACCTCTTTTATGTAAAACAATGGTAGAAAAGCCTTCAAGAACTCAACCCAAGTTCAAACCTTGATTTTCTACAAAATTATGTTTTATAATATTCATTGAAATCCATCCTTTTCAGTATAGTTGCATAGCCCTGGTTGTGTAGATGAACTTTAATACTTGGTTTGAAGGATTCCGACATGCGGAACTTCGTAGATCATAAGAGAAGGTGGAGCTTTCTCTCTTTTTGCCTCTCTTCCCTCTCTTCTCTTCCAACGTTAAAACCCAGTAGAGATGTGTGGAGAAAATTCAGATTTTTGTCTCCTATTTATACAATTTAGTGCTTAGTACATGTCACACCACGCGTTTCATATCCCTGGGTCCGTTTTTGCCTCGAAACGACTAAATTTCGTCTCGGTTCAAGTTCAAAATATTTTTACATGAATTTTATTTAAATTATTATCAAATTTGAAAAACTTTATTTTCGGGGTTGTTTTTGAGGTCACTTGACATCCGGTCGTTTCGTAAAACGCAAAAAATTTGACTATATCAGAATTCAACGAAAATTGTCTAGGTAACTAGATTTCGTGAGACGAATCCAATGGTGAGGTCCATTTTGTCATTTAAATTCTAAAAAAAAAAATTGAGTTTTCAACCCATACTGTAGAAGTAAAATTACTGTTTTGCCCTTTTTTCATAAAAAATCAAATTTACTCGAATTTTACTTTCTTCACTGCTTAAAAGAATTTCGTCCCTAAAATTCACACATACACACACATTCAACTACATGCATACGAAATAAGTAATAGAGTACTTATGATTACAAATATGTACTTTCATCCTCGAATAAGAACAGATAACTGGTACGTATGGTATCCTCACACTTCCACGTCGCTTCCTCCACAGCTCGTTGCTGCCATAGCACTTTCACTAACCTTAAGGTCTTGCCTCGAAAACCTGTTCTTGGCTATCCATGATACACACCGGTCCCTCCTCGAAGGTCTCATTCGCATCAACAATCAGCTCGCCCCAGTCCATCACATGAGTCGGATCTAGGGTGCACTTCAGGAGCATGAAGATATGGAAAATCGCGTGAACACCAGATAAACTTGGCAGCAATGCCAACCGGTAAATAACTGTACCAACCCTCTCGAATACCTCAAAGGGCCCGATAAACTTCGGCGATTACTTTCTTCGCTTCCCAAACCTAACCACTCCACTCTTAGGCATTACCTTCAAGAAGACGTGATCTCCCACCATAAACTCTAAAGGTCATTGTTGTATGTCGGTGTAGCACTTTTGTCGGCTCTGACTTATGAGAAGACGCTTCTGTATCAAATCCACCTTCTTTGAGGTGTCTCTAACCAAATTTGAACCCATAGAGGGTCTCTCTTCCACCTCTATCCAACAAACTGGAGAACAACAAGACCTCTCATAAAAGTGTCTATAGAGTGTCATCTGTATGTTCGCTTGATAACTATTGTTGTAGGCGAACTCCACTAAGGGTAAATGCCCTTCCCATCTATCCCTGAGATCTAAGCCGCATGCTCGAAGCATATCCTCTAAAGTTTGGATGGTCCTCTCTGACTGACCATCCATCCAGGGATGAAAAGTTATGCTCATGATCAACTGTGTCTCCATGACCTGCTGAAAACTCTCTCAAAAATGGGTTGTAAATCTAGGATCCCGATCCGATACTATAAATACGGGTACCCCATGCAATTGAACTATCTCCCATATGTACAATCGGTAGAATTCTTCAAGTGTGATGTCATCCACACTACTAAGAAGTGTGCCGACTTCGTGAGCCGGTCCATTATTACCCATACTGTGCCATACCCTAGTGATGTCTGTGGTAAGTTGGTCACAAAATCCATCATAACATGCTTCCATTTTCGCTTAACCACCTCTAAGGGCTGAAACAACCCTGTAGCACTCTAGTGCTCAGTCTTGAACTGCTGACACGTGAGACATCGACTGACAAAGTCCCCAACGTGCCTTTTCATCCAACTCTAATAGTACTAGGAACGAAGATCATGGTACATCTTCGTGCCACCTGGATGCACAAAAAAACAAGAGTAATGGAACTCCCTAAAGATCTCCTATCTCAGATCCGTAGATGGAGGAACTACAACTCTTCCCCTAAATCGAAGACTACTATCTGGGTGAATGACCCAGCCTTCGTCAATTATACCCGATTGTATATGGTCCCTAATAGACAATATCTACGTATCCTATCCCTAGGACTTGAACACTCTGCTCAATAGGAAAGGCGTAGCCACCAAACTCCCCAAAGTGCCCTAAGTCTGACTCTTGTTGTGTAGCCCAAACTGCACCACAGTCTTGGGCATCTATCATTCCCAGAAAGTCACATTGGCCAAGACTCCCTGAGACTTCTGGTTAAGTGCATCAGCCACTACATTTGCCTTACCGAGATGGTAATGCAATGTAAAGTCATAGTCCTCTAAATACTCCATCCAATTACGTTGCCTCATGTTGAGGTTTTGCTGTGTAAAGATGTACTTCAGACTCTTGTGGTCCAAAAATACCTCAAACTGCTCACCATACAAATAATGACGCCAAGCCTTCAAGGCAAAGATAATGACTGCCAACTCCATGTCGTACATAGGGATGTTTTGCTCATGGCTCTTTAGCTATCAAAAATCATAAGGTACAACCCTCTTGGACTACATCAATACACCCCCAAGTCTGTCCTTCAACACATCACTATACACTGTGTACCTCTATCCCCTCTTTGAAACTATTAAAATAGGAGCTAAAGTAAGCTTCTTCTTCAACTCTTGGAATGCCTTCTCACACGGGTCATCCCATTGAAACTTGACCTCATTTCGGGTCAATCTCGTCATAGTTACAGCTAGTTGAAAAAAGTCCTCAATGAACTTCTTGTAATACCCCATCAATCCCAAGAAACTGCGCATCTCGAAGACTAACTTCAGTTTTTCCTAACTCATAACCGCCTCAACCTTCTTTGGGTCAACTGACACACCAGAAGCCGACACCACGTGTCCTAAAAATTTTACTTTCGTTAGCCAAAATTCACACTTGTTGAACTTGGCGTACAATTGATGGTCTCTCGAGGTCTGGATAATGACCCTCAAGTGACCCTCATGTTCCTCCTCAGACTTGGAGTAGATCAAGATGTCGTCAACAAAGACCATGATGAACTGATCTAGATAAGGTTAGAACACATCGTGCATGAGATCTATAAATGTCGCCAGGGCATTAGTCAATCTGAAAGGCATCATAGTAAACTCGAAATGCTGTCTTAGGAATATTCTCAACTAATCCTCAACTAATGGTAACCTATGCGTAGACCTATCTTGGAGTAGACCCGCGCCCCTCTCAAGTGATTGAATAAATCGTTAATCCTTGGCAAAGGGTATCTATTCCTAATAGTAATCCTATTCAACTGCCAGTAGTTTATGCATAATCGAAGGGTCTTGTCCTTCTTCTTGGCAAATAACACCGGAGCACCCCAAGGTGTCATACACGGTCTAATGAAGCCCTTGTGCATCAATTCTGGCAATTGAAAATTGAGTTCTTGTAACTCTGTAGGTTTCATTCTATGCAGAGTCATAGAAATGGACAATGTACCAGAGTGTAACTCAATAGTGAAGTCTACATCCCTATATGGAGGTAATTATGATAGTTCATCTAGAAAAAATGTCCTCATATGCACAAACCATCTAAGGTAGACCAAACTCATGTCTCGCCTCATTCTCTAGGGTAAGGCTTGCTAGCTAACCCATTAACTGCCCGTACCAACGAGAGTCATACACTACTTGAGGTAAAATATCGTGCTTTTCTCCCTAAAATTTAAAACAAACACCCTCTAGTGTGTAGGCAGTGACTCTCTTCTGATCACAATCGATAACAACTCAGTGTGCCATCAACTAGTCCATCCCGAGGATGACATCAAACTAAGACATGTCCACGACCCTAAGGTCCACGGTGAGTAAAATCTTTGAGATTTCTAGCTCACAATCCCAACATATTTGATCAAATACTCACCCTAGCTCTTAGGGGAGAACTTACATGCAATGGCTCTTCGAAGGTCTCAACCTCTAAGCCCAAATCCCTCACACATGATGCAAAAATAAATGAATGTTATGCACCAGAGTCAAATAATACCCTTGTTCATAAGCAAGAAAGTAGAAATGTACCATATATGACCGACTAATGCACTAACTCAGTCTAAAGTGTCATGGCGTAGACACGCCCCTTGGTCCCCTAGGTCTCGGTTCGTGAGCCCTGTCCTCAACCTTAACACATGCTCTGCCCCATCTAGCCTGATTACGGAGTCCCTATACGTGAAGTAGTAGGGGCTTGTGAAGTACTTTGGAACTGATACTGGCTTCCCTGACCCATGGTGGGGTAGGGTGGAATGAAATGATTCTGTGTATATCCTACAGATGACTAGGACTGAGATGACCCATAACTCTGGGGTCCCTGCCTCTAAGGGCAATCCCGCTTCATGTGACTTGGATGGTGGCATATGTAGCAAGTCTTCTGACCTTCCTGGTAAGAAATCCTGAAGTATCCCCCATTTTGGGAGGATTGAATTTGGCCTTGGCCCTGATAGTTGCGGCCCTGTCCCTGTGAGGTAGAAGTCTGTTGTCTCTTCCCCAAACTAGAAGAAGAGGATTGACCATCATTCTTCTTGTCCTTAGCACCCGCCTTTCGGATACTCCTTGCATCGTCCACATTTCTCTCAATGGTCGTTGTCGTCTCAACCATCAAATCTAAATCTTGTAGGCGACGACCCAAAATCTTCCCCTAGATGGATAATTTTAAACCATCCTCAAATCTCACTTTGGCCATATTCGTGGCCATGTAATCATCAATAAAATGGACTAACTCAGTGAACTTAGTCACGTATTCCATCACCGTCATAGTCTCTTGACTCAAATCTAAGAATTATCGGGCTTTAGCATGTCGAATAGCCGATGGAAAGTACTTGCCCATGAAGAGCTCTCGGAACTCTCCCCATGTCTCACCTCTAGGTTATTCGAGGCCCTTGCCCAATCTCACCACAAATGGGCTTCTCCTTCTAACTGGAATGTAGCTAGCCTAATCTTAGTGGCATCAGAGGTGATCTCCATGGCCTCTAAGATCTTGTCAACTTGCTGGAATCAATGGTCGGCCACCATCGAAATCACCCCTCTCATAAAAGTTAGAGGCTTGTGTGCCTTGAACTTTTGGAGGTTACTTGAGCCCCCTTGGCCCACATTGGCGCTAGCTTGTGCAAAGGTAGCCGTCATCGTGCCAATAGGCTCCATAAAGGCTTGTTGGTTAAAGGTTGGTGGTTGTGGTTGTTGTTGTTGTTCTACCCACCGCTTCGACCGCGTCCTCTTCCTCTATTTTCCATCTACACATATGTCAAATAACAATAAGGCACTTACTTAGTATCTCAAGATAGGGATTTCTTGGCCAAAAATGGTGTATGCCCTAACCTCTTAACATCATCTCTCAATTTTGTATGACTTATAGAAATGGGGGAGTGTCACTCTCCCTCAAAATGATGTAAGAGATGGGACAACATAATAATGGTGGAATGAATGAAATGCAAAGTGTGTGTGAACAAAAGTGCTCCCTAAGTGCAAAGAGTCTTTTGAGTGTCGTGTTTTACTTGAAAAAGTATTCCAAGGTCGTCTCCTCTGGGAAGGAAGAAAGTTCTATTGAAGGTGATTTTGTTGTGAAAATGGAAAATGTAAAATCTTTTGAGTTTTGAGTTTGGTGATTTGTATTTTTGATGGAAATGAAATAAAACAAGTGTTGGCTAATCCAAAGAGGTCATTCCAATGAGAGGGTCAATTTAACTCGAAACCTTCCTCCAATGGTGCATAGATGAACGATTGATTTGTGGGAAGCTAGGGACAAGATGAAATGAGTATCTAAGCATAAACCGTGACTAGGCCTATGGGATATCAAAGACTCACAACCCCATCCACTCTTAACCCAGTCAAACCGAACTATTGTACACCGAGAGAAAGAAAGAAAATGAGTTGAAATGGAATACCCAAGAGAAGTTCTCTCTTGGATTAGCCAGCTTAGAGCTCTAGCTACTCATAAAAGCAAGAGGGAAATGCATAATGAAGAAAGGAAACATGGAACTTAACTTAATGCAAGAAATCTTAAACTATGAAGAAAAATATGCAATAGCCATTTTAAAGCTAGGAAATGAAGAAAACTTAAGACAATAATGGTAGAAACTAAGATACTCAATTAAACGTGCAAAACACTTGAAATAAATGACATTAAAAGTAAATAATGAAGTTTACAAGAGTCTTACAATAAAATACAAGTGAAACGATGGAAGAAAATACAAAAATCCAAGTTTTCTATCTACTATTCATCATCTTCCTCCTTGGAGCTTTCTAAGCTTAAGTAGCCACCCTTTGAAATACTGAAGAATGTTGAGTATATGGAGTGTGAGAGCCTCCAATTTTCGTGCATGGTGGTCCCCCCAAGGTGTGTGAAAGGCCTCCCATCAAGAGGGGCTGAATGGATGGGTTTTGACAGGATAGGACAAGGCTAGCCTGCAACTCCCCTCTTCTCTCTCTTACTCTCCCATGCCTTCTCTTCCAAAGTCAAGAATTTGTGTAAGGGAGGCATGGTTGCATGTAGAAATTGTCTGGGGTAGGTGTGGGAGAAGTGTAGGTGGGCCCCCAAGAAAGTGGAGCATGAAAAACAATCATTCTGGGCACTTCAGACAAAGCGTACCGATACGCATACCGGTATAGTTTGGCTACTGGAGTTCGGCGTACCGGTACGCGTACTAGTACACTTTATCTGCTCCGGATCGATTTTCGTAGAATTGTCATAACCTTTGATCTAACCGTTCGATTGAGCTGAAATTTTGAAACAATATAGACGACATCCAGATCTACAACTTTTATTGTTTTGAACTTTTTCAGATTCGAAGCGTATCATTGTCAAACTGGAGGCAAACCTAGGATCTGCAACCAAATGGTGTGGGTGTTGGTGCCTTTGTTCCCAAGCACCAATACCTCCTTGATTTCTTCACTTTTAAACCTCCAAATGCTCATGTAATGTGTCTATGCCTTCACCACACATCCATACTTAGTTGCAAGGTCTAAAATCCATCATTTAAGCTATAATTACCTGCAACATCGAAAATTCAACATTATTTATAATTTTGGTTAACTCTAAGTACTTATATGCAAAAGTTGAGTTAAAATGCATGTAATGAGGCCGTCAAATATGTAATATTTTGCGCTCATCAGGGATCAAGTTCAAACTTTGAGATTTCTCTCCTTGTCTCACTAATAGAACTTATGTCACCCACTAGTAGACACCTACACCCTAAACCATCCCGTCCATTCATTTTCCAACCCCCAAGTTTATGTTTTCTAACCCTAGTGTCTCTTCTCCGTGTACATTCAATCATGCATATTGTCCACATAACATGTAACATTTAAAGCACATAACATGTAATGTACAAAGAATGCAATGGGCTAGATCATGTCTCATCAAGCCCTACGTAAATTGTATACTTAAGTTCTGATACTAAGTTGTGACGCTTCAAAAATTAGGGATCCTTTGTCAACCCGTTGATCACCCATCAACCCGCGAAATACCCGTGAATACTATGTAACTCGATATCATGTTGTTATGCCCCATTTACCGAGATCCATAATTTAACAAAATTCGGGCAGAGTCTACTTTATACGGGGAGCTCTACCCAAAATACAACATGTGCAATTACACAACATTGACCACACCAGATCCATTTATCTATGCTCATTTAATAATATGCAATTTTACATTTAAAAAATAGTACATATGAGTTCAATTACAATTCTTTTATATACATTACATGCCCAAAAACTAATTGACATCTTAGTTCTACAAAAGCATAGTTTAAAAGCCACAAGTCAGGTTTTCTTCATT
Source organism: Ilex paraguariensis (assembly GCA_963454935.2). Taxonomy (NCBI): domain Eukaryota; kingdom Viridiplantae; phylum Streptophyta; class Magnoliopsida; order Aquifoliales; family Aquifoliaceae; genus Ilex; species Ilex paraguariensis. The sequence continues at coordinate 47,711 of CAUOFW020001429.1, forward strand.
CTTGAGGCCCCGAATGAAAGCTTTCGACAGGTGTATAACCCGCACCTGAAATATTTTCCTATAAAGAGTGAGCTACACTCAATAGGATATCTCTTAAAGAGGCTACTCCCCAACCTAAGTGCATATAAAATGTCACATGCAATTCAACAAGACACAAAGTATTCCAATCAAGAATATGCAACTCAATATTATAGTTCACTATGTAATGTCATGAAATAAGATGAAACTCACTCATGCAACTCAACCCGAGCCATTACCGGCTCCCATCACTCATGCAATGTCATGAGTATAAAATTGGGCATTTCAAGCCCTTGTCATTGATGTTGCACATCCAATGGCCTTTTAAAAAATTTGGGTCTTTCTTGGGGTGAGTATTTATATACTTACACTAATGGGCACCCAATCGACACGAAATTCATGGACTTTCACCAACAGTTCCGCGTACACCGACACACTTTATGAACTCTACACCAATGGAATGTGTATCCAATCACTAGGTCTTACACCTGAGAGACATTATAGTCATTCTTGCTAACCCCAACCCTATTTTCAATGCAAATCGTGCCACGCAGTTGGATCTTGGCCCAACTTTTTCAAGCTCACCCATCATCCATCAAGTGTGGTGTTTGCTGACAACCATGCACACACACTCACAAAATGTGATATTTTTGTGCATGTGCAATGTAATATACAATTGCAATGCCCATATCATGTTCAATATGATATGAATGCCATATGGACCAATTAAACCACATGTCTACATATTCCATGACAAATTATATCAAAAGCATATAATTATCATAATTCATCACAATGTTAATATATTAACAAACACATATCAACATATTCCTTTCAACTACAATTTTCCAAATATGTTATACATAATATATGCAATAAACACACTTAATTTCATATAGGCATTTAATCAAACACCTTCAAGACACAAAATCATGTAATCACATAAAACACCCAAATTTATCATATAACTCAAGAAATCACATTAAGTGATTTCTACATACTCAATTATCAAAACTACAATAGGCAAGTGTTAAAATACATCTAACAACCTATCCATTTAACATAATTGTCTTAGATTGGAAATAAACCTAGTTAGGATGAAACCTTACCTCTTGAAGTGTAAAACAATGGTGGAAAATCCTTCAAGAACTCAACCCAAGACGAAACTTTGATTTTCTCCAAAATCCTATTTTTGAATCTTTGGTGAAATTTATCCTATTTGGTATGGTTACGTAGCCCTTGTCATGTAGATAAACTTTAATACTTGGCCCGAAGGATTTCGATCGACGAAACTTCGTAGATCGTAGAGAAAAGGTGGAGCTTTCTCTCTTTTTTTCTCTCTTCCCTCTCTTCTCTTCCAACTTTAAAACCTAGCAAAGATGTGTGGAGAAAATTCATATTTTTGTCTCCTATTTATACCCCTTAATACTTGGTCCACATCGAGCCATGCATTCCCTATTCCCGGGTCCATTTTCACTCCGAAACAATTAATTTCGTCCTGATTCAGGCTCAAAATATTTTTAAATGAAATTTCTTTAAATTGTTATAAAATTTTTGAAATTTTATTTTTGGGGTCATTGTTTAGGTCACTCGACACCTAGTTCCCTCGTAAAATGCAAAAAATTTGACTATCTCAAAATTCGACAAAAATTGTCTGAATAACTAGATTTTGTGAGATGAATATAAGGGTGAGGTTTGTTTCGTCATCTGAGTTCTAGAAAAATTTTGGTTTTCAACCCATACTGTAGCGACAAAATTATCGTTTTACCATTTTTCATAAAAATTCAAATTTACCTGCATTTTACAACCATGCATTGAGTCTAGGGAAATCATGATTTTATCGGTGGAACCGCTTGTTTAAACCATTTGTGAAAAGGAGACTTGAGCTGAATGATAGAGTTGGTATCATAATGAACAAGAATTTTAATTCATCTGTAGTAGAGGAAAGCTGTCATTTCTAGAGCAGGATTGTAGAAAGTACATTGATAAAGTTTGATGATTACGACTCGGTGAAGGAGATGCTACTACAATTCACAATTATTTTTTGAAAATGCAAGTTGAAAATTATGATTTCTTCCACATGATGGATATAGATGATAAGGGACGACTAAGAAATGTTTTTTGGGCAGATGCAATGAATAGAGCGGCATTTAAGGAGTTTGGCGATGTGATTACTTTTTATACAACATACTTGACAACTAAGTATGATATGTCATTTGCACCATTTGTGGCAGTAAATCACCGTAGAAAATCGATATTTCTCAGGTGTGGATTGATCTCAAGTGAAGGCACTGAGATATTTACATGGTTATTCTAGTCTTGGCTTACCTGTTTGATTGAATGTCATCCTAGTGCAATTATTACAGATCAAGACGGAGCAATGCAAAATGCAATTGAGATTATTTTTCCAAATACACGACATCAGTGGTGCTTGTGGCATATCATGATGAAATTACCTAAAAAGCTAAAAAGGTATAAGCAATATGAGTCTATCAAATTTTCATTGCAAAATGTGCTTAATGATTCGTTGGCAGGAGAAGAATTTGAAGAAGGTTGGTGTTGATTCATTGCAAAGTATGGCCTTGAAACTAATGAATGGTTACTTGGGTTATACGAGGAGAAGAGTTATTGGGTGCCTTTACTTGTGAAATTTATGTTTTGGGTAGGCATGTCTACTACATAGCTAAGTGAGAGCATGAATTCATTTTTTGATGGGTATGTCAATTCGAAGACCACCTTTAAACAATTTGTAGAACAATATGAGAATGCATTACGAGATACGGTAGAAAAAGAAAGTCAGGAAGACTTCAATTTTTATAACTTGTGATTCCCTTGTATAACTCTATATGAGATGGAAAACAATTCCAAGATGTTTACATGAGGGCAAAGTTCAAGGAGTTCCAAATAGAAATAGTAGAGAAAGTTTGTTGTAACTTGTCTTCATGTCAACAAGGTGTTTGTGTTTCAGTGTATGAAGTTCATGAAGATGTACCTTTTGGAGAAAGCTACTAAACTACAACCTTCAAAGTTTCATTGGATGAGGACAACAATGATATGAACTGCAACTATCAATTGTTTCAATTTAGAAGAATATTGTGTAGACATATTATTTCGGTGCTCCTATATAAAAAGATTTCAAAAGTACCTAACAAGTACATCTTACAAAGATGGTGCAAGACTGTCAAAAGAAGACACACCAAAGTTCGTATTAGTTATGCCTGTGAGACCCAATCATGCATTTCATACATATTAGCATAATTATGTGGACTAATTATAATTATGTGAAATTATTTATTTGATAAATTTTGTGTATGAAAATAGTGTTGGGTTGATCGTGAAATTATTTAAGAACTTGGGGGGAGGTAAGTGTAATTAATTAAGTTAGGTGAGCCATCTTGATGGGTGTCAAGACACAAGGTGGGGGGTCACTTTTTAAAATCCAATGTATGTTTGTGTGCCTGTCGAGTGTGTGTGTGTGAGTGTGGTTTAAAGTGTAGAATAGGTGTGTGTGTTTGTACTTCATGGTGTAGAAGTGTGTGTGTGTGTGTTTAACTCATGGAACAGTGTGTGTGTGTGTTCAATATATGAAGTCGAGTGTGTGTGTGTGTGTGTGTGTGTCTGGTTTCTTTACAGAAATCATAAGTGAGGGTGAGCAAGAGAGGGAGAAAAAAAATAATAGGTGTGTTCCTTTGAGCCAAAAGCAAGGAAGAAGAGAGGGAAGAAAAAAGAAGGTATGTGGAATTAAGTTTAAGCATGAGTTGTAATTAATTTTAGTATGTACGTATTTGTATATATATGGGCTGTTTTAGCACATTTTAATTAGTAGGTTGTGTTAATATAAATACATGAGCTATTTTAACTTAAATTTCATGCACTGATTTAGTTTCATGTCAAAACAGATTTTGTATGGGTGTAATTAAATATATTTAGCATAATTAACAGGCTGTTAAAGATAGGTTCCAAATGGGTATTAAACTAAAGATGAGAAAAATGTGAAAATGGTTATTTGAGATGTTCGGTATGTTTTTTTTTTAGGGCTAGGATGGAACTGAAATTATGGTAGTGAAATGAGTGGTTTGAAGGTTAAATTAGGGGTTGGTTGCATTGATTAAAGGTATATGTGAATTTAAGTGTAGCGGTCTTAAGAGAAATGAGAATAGAGGTTGAAAATGGGTGTCGGTAATGCTGAAACCCTGATTTCTAAATATTATTATCACATGTGTGAATTTTAATCCGAATGACCTGAAATTTTGCATGCTGCATTTTTACATGATGCTTGATGTGATAATGTGAATTTAAAATGCAAATGAAAATGATATCCGGTGCGAAATGTATGAAATGTCGGAAGTGCAGTTTTTAGAATTCGGGGTCAAAATGTGTAAAAATGGACCATCGGTCAATGTGCTTGACCTACTTAATTGTAATTGTGATTAATGTGAGTGATTTTGAAGATTTGGGGAGGAAATATGACCCCTAAATGTAGTGTGTCAGTGTGTGAGTGAACAGTGCGGTAACCGGGTTACCAGGACACTTTGAGTGCATTATTTTGCATGCATTAGTGCATGATTAACTATAAGTGTGATAAACATATGGATATTGTAAGTACAAATGTGTTAGGTGCAACGAGTGAAAAAATTGGTGTTGGAACTAATACGATAACACCGGAAGGATCCACCGATAGAACCGGAGGGTCGTAGATCGGTATATTTGAGATGGGTGTATATCTTTATTTGTTTTGAAAATGCTATTATAAGATGATGTTAGATGATAGAATTTAATAGCATTTCTCTAGGATTATGTGCTATGTGCTTATGTGATTGGATGATACTTTTTATTGTGTATTGTGGAATGTGGCACACTGTTTGAGACAGAAACATCGATCCTTAATCACTGGGAGAGCAGTGGTGTGCTAGCACTATAGTGTTCCAGGGAGGTTCGAGAGACACGGATCCATGTGGGATCGATTACCCGATGAGGGGTAGTACGAATATGTTATAGATTGCGAATTCTTAGAATTGAATTGATGTTGTTGTTTGATACGTGTATTTACATAGTATTTATTTAGTTCTGTGCTTCTCATTTTCAGGTATAAGAGAGGGAGACACAGATTAGTCCACTGTCAAATTGGTTGAGTTTTGTACAACATTATTTTGATATGCTGTTCATTATGTATTTAGTTTTAAATGAGTAAATGATACTGGTTGAGGGACTATATAACTATTTGTTGGGTTGTATATTATGTTAAATGATAGATTATTATACCAGGTGTTAATAGTATATATTTGTATACAGACTCGACAGACATACTTTGTGATGTATGCTATGTGGGTATAGGATTTTTGTATCTGTCTATAACCTCGGAGACAAACAACTAGTACAGGTATTATATATGGTACAGGTTTACCATCATGCTTATTGAATAAGGTAATGGGTGGCATTGTTGCACCTGTGGGATTAATTAGTGTTTTATTAAGCTAGATTATATATATGTAAATAAATGTATCAAAAACCTAGTCGTGTCTCATCCTTGGAAGACTGGGATAGGGCATGACAATTAAGTTGGTATCAGAGCGAGAGTTTATAATTTTGTAGTCGAGTCAAGTATAGTGTGACAGTGGACTTAGAGATTGATCTGTTTAGGTGGGGTGTTAGTGGTCCGTGGGAGTGTGTGGAATATATATATATATATATATATATATATATATATATATATATATATATATACAGTGATACATGGAGGGAGAAGGATCCTCTGCTCATGCTAAAGATAGGAGAAAAAGACCCTAGGTAGAGGAGGAATCAGGTGATCGGGAAGCTAGACAATTGTGGGAAGCAGCAGCTAGATACTTTGAGCAACATACAACGCGAGTGAAAATAGTAAGACCTAGGGGTACATTATATGAACAGTTTAAAAAACTTGATCCACCAATATTTATGGGAACTGCGAGTCCGTTAGAAACAGAGAATTGGTTACGACGAATCGAGAAGATATTCAGGGTGATGGGAGTCGACGAGGAGGATAAATTATTGTTGGCCACTTTTATGCTATCAGAGAAGGCCCAATATTGGTGGGAGGGTGGAGAGAGCATTGCTGCCAGTGTGCGCTGAAGGGGAGGCCGGTTTAGTTTCTAGAGTTCTTACATGGCGGCAGTTTACAGATGCTTTTGATAAGAAATATTTTCCTTCGAGTTATCTATACCATAAATAGAATGAATTCCTACATCTGTAGCAGGGGAATCAGTCGGTGATGGAATACGAGGGCAAATTTAATACTCTATCCAGATTTATGCCTTCTATTGTCGCAGATGAGGGGGAAAGATGCAAAAGATTCCAAATGGGGCTAAATTACAATATTAGATCCCATATTTCAATGCTTGAGTTAACAACATTTTCAGAATTATAAAACAAAGTCCTAATTGTGGAAGCTGATCTGAAAGAGATGGAAAGTGCAAGTGAACAGGCAAAAAAGGGGAAGATATGAGCCAAGTGGACAGGGTTCCAAGGGAAGCTTCTTTAGCAAAGCCTGGAAGTGAATGTTTCCAAAGGGTGCAAGTAAAAAGAAATCAAGAGTCTCATCTCAAAGTCGAGGACAGGGAGTGAGTGGATCATCTTCATTTGTATCGGGTCAAGAGATGGGACAGACTCGGGTGAATACAGTTACTTGTTACCGTTGCAGGTAGGTTGGGCACATTGTACGGAACTGTCCAATGGGAGAATCAGGACCTGCTATGTCACGACGTTGTTTTTTATGTGGCCAGGAGGGACACATCCAGAGAGAGTGCCCGCAATATTCTACCCAGAGTTCATTGATGGGTAGTGCATCTACGATGTCCCGAAGAGCAATGAGTGGCAGAGGTCGAGGACGAGGAGGCAGTGTTGGTGGCAATGGACCGAGTGGACTTGAAACTGGAGGTTGTGTTTTTGTACTTACCCAGTGGGATGCTCAGGCGACCCCGGATGTGGTCACAAGTATGATATTTATTTTTGGTCGACAGGCACGAGTACTTATAGAATCAGGTGTCACACGTTCATTTATATCACTGTCATTCTCTATGCATATTGATAGACCACCTACTCTATTAGACTGTGGATTGACTATAGCTACTCTCACGGGTGATTGTGTGATGGCTAGTGTAATAAATAGGGAGTGCCTAGTTCAGGTGGTTAATAGAGAATTACCTACAGATTTGTTATCTTTTGACTTCCAGGATTTTGATTTGATTTTAGGAATGAACTGATTGTCTGCATATCATGCTACTATTGACTATTTTCATAAAGAAATAGTATTTAGAATTCCATATATTCCTTTGTTTCGGTTCTTTGAAGCGCGACGCCCTGAGCCAAGGAATTTGATATCAGCAATTAAAGCCAGGAAATTACTCAGGAATGATTCTATGGGTATTTGGCAGAAAATTACTCAATAAAAACATTCTTACTCTGATAGTTGTTCGTAGCAAGGGCCGACCTCCAATTAAAAGGAAGTAGTCTATGGCTGAAAAGGCACTGAAGAAAAAGAAAGAAAGAAATAAAAAGGAAGGCAGAGAATCAAAGTGGTGCCGAAAACTTAGCCAAACAAAGAGGAGCTACAACTAGTGAGGGTGCTAAAGTTAAGACATTTTTTTTTTTTTGCAATCACACTAATATTAATAGCTTGCATTCAACACTTTTTTTCTAACTTTGAGGAAGACTGACTTTTTTTTGCATGTTGTAGGATTACAAGGAGATTGTAAATGAACAAGGTGTGGTCAAAACACACGAGAATGTCACATAAAAGTGTAAGGATTTTTGTAGTGTTTTGTTTTAAGCACCATTTATTCATTTGGTATTGTGTGTTAAGTAAATTACATATAGGTTGATGAACATACTTCAAATATGGGTGGATGGAGTCCTGAATTTAACAATCTGTCATGTGACGAAATATAAGTGGTCGACCAATGAACATTGGAATAAGTTTATTTGAGCAACAGTATACAAAGCTAGAACGAAGTTTCCATCCGTTCCTTATGACAGATCTGTTGTTAATACTACCTTTTTTTTTAATAAGAAATCAGGCAATTTTCAAACGAAGAATTCCTTGCTATCCGTCCACCATACATCAAACGGTGTCTTGCATTCCAATTGGTATCTATATCAAAATGCTGCATTTCTTCAATTAGTTCTAAAAAATTAAGTAGGTAAAGGGTGCATTAAGTTTAAGAGACTCTGTCACTCTCGGTTTAGGGAGAGTTGAGCGTTCACAATTTCATCATGAGAGATTATTTTCATTTAACAATCTTATACGTCAAGGCCGGTCATATTCTAACGAAGTAGGCGAGGTCAGTGAAGAGAGAAAAGAAAGAAATCAAGAACACTATTGGAGTCAATGAGACAGTTCATTTGGGTAATGAACACTGACCTGGTCTCTGTTATGTGAGGTCTGGGATTTAATTAATGGGGTGAAATCTACGATGCAACACAGAAATTAATTTCAATGCTTGACGTTGATAAGTTTATGAGGTCTTGTCCCCACATATTACTAATGGTTATAGCAATGGTACAAGTCTACAATTGACATGAACATGTAAATTACATTGAAAAGCAAGAAGTATGGATGAAGATTTTATATGATAATGACATCTTACCAAGCTTGCTTTTTTTTTTTTTTTTGAAGTTATTAGTACTGCTCACCAAATCCAGATAGTTTGAAGTCCCTCTTATTTTCCCCTTTCGTTTTTTTCGAAACAAAGACGTTATTGCATATATTGTAGGGTAACTTGAGCAGGTCATTATAAACTTTGATAATTTTAGTAATGAGTTTGTAGTTAATCAAGAAATCGCAACCTGATTTAGATCAAGCAGCGTTTGAGTTGGGATTTGAAGTTTTTATAATCAAATTTGAATTAGGGAATCCATCTTTCTCATTCATATGGCTTCATATACATTTACTTTTCCCAGAACTTCTATTTTTTTAACAAGAATCGTTTCAATCATGAGTATTTTGAACTTTAAACAGCATGAAGCAATTAAACTTAAATTTTATGCATTTAAGGAACTCGAACTCAAAATATGCATATTTATATCTCACCCATAAAAAGATTAGAGCATCGTGGGAGCTTTCTAGGAGACTAGTGGTGGTAGGTCAATCACTCCATTTCTTCATTCAGGTAGCCCTCTATTTTGGCTTTACCTTTCCTTTGTTATGGATTTTTTTTTTTTGGGTCTTTGGGGTTTGGGTGGTGAGATGGTGTTTTCTTCCCCTTCTTGTGTGATAAAGCTCCATTACACACACCATGAGTCAGTTTCGACAAGATCATATTGATATTCGTCTTTCTCTAATCTCAATTTAACGTTCAAGTTATTTGTGCAACCTAAACATCACAAACATGTTATTACTTTAAACACGTCAAAAAAAAAAAGTGAAATATAACTAATTAAAATACACTTCGACTTTATTGTTATATCATTGTTGTTGTGTCAAGTGTGAACAAATTTTGCTATCACAACAAATTTATAGTACCTTTCTCTGTTCTTGACTTAAAATCATTAGAACCTCTCGTGTGAACATCAATCCATCAAACCCCACACAAACAATGAAAAAAAAAATAGTCACATCCTAAGCTGCACTATGCTTAATCTTTACAAGAGGAGGGTTGTAATTTTTTTTTTTTTTTAAGTTAGTAAAACAATTCATTCCATGATCATATATATAATTTACTCAGTCAAGTTCTCTGCCTGTTTTGATCATCCGGCAATTAAACTAGGTGGTACTACGAAACTGTAATATTCATCTAGAACTGGCCCCCACTGTCATGGCAGTCCGTAAGGGTCGCACTTTATTTAATCCTGGCATCAAAGAAAACTACCAGCTTAAGAATGGGTTTAACATTCAGTATGATACTTCTTTTTTCATCTAATAAAATCGTATCAACTGATAGGTGAAGCCCAAGAGTCCAATTCACATTGTAAACACATTTTAAATTAATAGCCTAACTTGAGAGCGATCCAAGAAGTTCAACCTAAAGGGTTCACACCCGGTCAAGCTCAGTAGGACAAGAAGAGCTACATAACCAAGGGAGCATGTAGAGTCATCCAAGAGCCTCATCCACGCCACCTTGGAAAGAGTTGACTATCACGTCATTTTTGACCGAATCTTATGGGGAGCACCGTAACTGCCTCGCCCATTGAGAAGAGGGGCGTCAACTCCACCAAATTAGTCACGTAGTTATTAATAAGTCGTCTCAATTTGTTGGGAGACAACTATAAATTGTAAGTCCCGCCAACACTTACAGGGCATCACATTCAGTCGAACACATCTCTCTTATCTCTCTCAGCTTGTAACTCTCTGCTCTCGATACGCATGTTAAGTAATAAAATACCCTGACGACCCTAGTCATTCAAAGTAGACATATGTCACGTTGACCGAATCACTATAAATCTTTGTCTTACTTGTGTCTCTGTATCTCTCTACTTTACTACTGCAATTATTACTACTCATCTGACAGGTGGTGTACAAACTCCATTTATGCATCATCATCAAGAATTATGATTTTTATTTTATTATTTTTACAATCGATGGCTACAAATACATCAAACTAAGATCTAAAACTACATATTACTTATGATATGATATCAAATTCTTTTTCCCATAACATAACCTAGTCTTATCCTAAAACTTGTGATTATTATTAGCACCTTCTTGGGGGTTCATGCGGAGGAGAGCTCATAAAGGTGAAACATGGGTCAATAATTCATCGACATTTTCACACAGATTTGGAATAGCTCAAAGGCATTCTGATCTGTCCAAAATAAAATTTAATTTGCTTGTTTGATCACTAAAAGCAAATGAAGAAAAAACACTAAAACCAGGAATCTTGAGAATGCATGGTCAACAACAAATATACTGTATTATTCTCATCTTTGTCTTGATTTGCCCAGGCTTTCGGCAATGAAATAGGGATTTTTTGGAAAGTGGGATTTGTAATCTTACCAAATGGTATCTTCAAAAGAATTATTTAATATAGGAAAAAACTCAATAAATAATTCACTAATAACAAAATTTGAGGAGGGGGAGGGGGGGGGGGGAGGACAAAAAGAGCCATGCATTATGTCTGGACAAAAACAGGAAATTAAGTCGCCTAAGCCACCTATGTATGTCCCGTTGTTGGTTCTAACAAAACCCTACCATACATTTAAATTCTTCAATATATTCACACACACATACATATGCATCTATCAAAATGAGCATAAGGCATTTTTCTATAACCATTCCTAGACGATTTGTACTGAGGTTTATCTATCACCTAGTGTTATTTTTCTTAACAGTAATCTAAACATATTTGTGTACATTAAAAAATATGAGAAACATTGACACCCTTTCTCTCCCCCACACCCCCCAAAAAAAAAAAAAAACACAATTCTATACCTACATTCTATATTTCTATTTCTGTAATTCTCTTTGAATTTTTTTTTAACTTTTTTTTGATAAATTTTAAACACTAAGTGGCTATGAAAAACATATATCATTATATATTTATCTTGACCCGAAAAAGAATTCCATATGTGATATGTAATGCTAGATTGATGGAAAAATATACGAAATGATGTGTTATTAATATGATAAGCTAATTCAAATTTTAAATCAATAAAAATTGTAACAAAATTACCAACATATCGCATTATTCTTAGGACCCCTTTTTTAATAATTATTTTCTAATCAGCGTCATCTTCTCTTAGTCCCTGCTCCTCTCAACAAGTCAGAAGTCAAATCTTACTTTCCCTCTTTGCCTTCCTGTATCCACAAGTCTATAAATCATTTAGAAGCCTCACTTTAATGAGTTCATCACTTCTCTCCTTCTTTCAACTCCCCCCCCCCCCCCCCAAAAAAAAAAAACAATTTCTCTAGGCTCGTACACAAAATTTTCTCTCGGCTAATTGCGTTTTGATAATTGAAACCGATAGTTTTGAACCTGAAGGCTTCCCATATTTCATGCTTGAAAATTTTTAACTTATTTTGAGTCTTCATATATACGAAGAACACACAGGCAATAAAGATGGCAGCCAAAGGAGAGCGATCTCTGCAGGAAACGCCCACGTGGGCGGTTGCAGTTGTCTGTCTTGTGCTGGTTGCAACATCAATCATCATTGAACACATCATCCACTTAATTGGAAAGGTATAAGTTTACCACCATAGATGTTTTCCATTTTGAGCTAGCTTGAGAAAATTTCAAGTGAATTAAATACACCGCTTGTGATGCAGTGTGCACATCTAATGAGAAACTCTCACAGCCTGTTAAAAAATACAAGTTGGTTTTCTGAAAAATTTGACGGACAAATCGATGAGTAGTTACAATTCATTGATTAGGTACATCACTTGGCTTTGCCAGAAAAATGTATCTAACTCAGCGAAAAAATTTCCGACCTAGCTTTCTTTCTGGATTTTTCAGTGCCGAGTCTCAATGTCCACTTGTTTTGCATGCAGTGGCTGACAAAGAGAAACAAAAGAGCCCTTGAAAAGATAAAATCTGGTTGGTTGGTTTTCTCCATATTTGATCCAAAACATAGGTTGTCATCGGTTTATCAAAACTTACTCTCTCTCTCTCTCTTCCAGAACTCATGCTGCTGGGGTTTGTCTCATTGCTCCTGACAGTTGGACAGGGGCCCATTTCAGAATTCTGTATCCCAAAATCAGTTGGAAATAGTTGGCATTCATGTGACAAGAAGCAAGAAGACACCAAGTACAAAGTGGAGGAAAAGTATTCCGATGACAAAGGAGGAAGAAGACTTCTAGCTTTTCTAGACTCCGGTGACAGTCCTCGTCGTGTTTTAGCCGCTGCTGTGTATGACAAATGCGCAGCCAAGGTAAGAACAGATATTCTCTTGCTTCTGTCATGGAAAAAAAAAAACTAGCTTTATACTAATTGCATGAGAGTTCCTGTGTCAATGCTGGCATACTATCTTATTTCTTCTTTTGTTTGGCTGGGGTTTTTGTGTGTGTGTGTTGGGGGGGTGGACTTTTTAGCACTTTTGTGCTTGTTCTTGGAATATTCGTCCAAAGATGAATGCTAATTAACTGTCATTCGGGTATCTAAACATAAAGTAATGACTATAACAAAAAATGAGGATAAAATACAGAATTGGTCCCAAAATATACGTTTTATCTCATTGTGGTCACCACACTATTAATATTTGTGAGATAATGTTGAATTACCTCAATCATGTCACTCAACCAATAGGTTATTCCTAATTTGTGATAAAATAGTTCAATCTATTATGAACGTTTAAATTGATAAGGAAAGATGGCACGTACACCACGCCTCATCATTCTCCTCAGATTGAGCTGTGTTTGGCTGCATTTTTTTCTTGCAGGAGAAAGTTCCATTTGTCTCGCAAGATGGCATCCACCAACTTCACATATTCATCTTCGTGTTAGCTGTTTTTCATGTGCTTTATTGCATACTCATATTGGCTTTAGGCAGATTAAAGGTCTCTCTCTCTCTCTATCTCTCTCTCATATCTGTATGTGTGTGTGTGTATGTGTTTTCGGCTTAATATATATATAAAGAGAGAATTTTTGCCTGATTATAGATGAGAAGGTGGAAGGCATGGGAAATGGACACGACGACAACTGAATATCAATTCTCACATGGTAATTTTCCGTCATGTGAGCAATCCTAGTGTTTTCCATGCTACGTTCATTCCATAAGAAAATCATTTATATTATGATAATAAGGGTTTTTTTGGGTAATGTGGAATATTCTAATCATATGTTATTTGAACTTATAACTAATCTACGTGTAACGGTGTAAGTCTGAACCAGCGGTTGACAAAAGGTTATTTTATTTATTCATAACTCATGTATGGACCTTGGTGATGGGAATTAGAAGCAAAAAAAAAAAAAAAAAACTACTAAAGAGCACAAAAATAGAGGATGAAAAACTGCTCCACTTCCACACTAATTTCACTCAAGAAACATCTCTATATTTCATCAAATATGATCACAATATCAAGGAATACATGGAGAGCAACTTATCAGAATTTTTCAGCAATAAACACTCAAGAAAATACAAAGAAATAGAGCTTCTGCTCATGAACAAGCTGCTGTTTTTTTCAGGCAGCAAACACACTGTTTTTCTCACTTTTTCCTCTCTATTTTTCTGCACAGAGACTCTCTATTTTGGGCAGTAACTCCGGCCCCTTTTATACTGATTTTTTCTAGCCAAAACACTCTAAATTTGGCCACTTTATGGCTGGCTATCCCCAATAAAAAACTGTTCAACTTTCCATGCAACCATACATGAATAAGTCTCTCAAATACATGAATAGACTTCTCAAAAATATTCTAGACACTTCTGGTATATATCACTTCAAATACCATAACTTTTCAATACCCAAAAATACAAAAAAAAAATAACCCTTAAAAATTAGAGTTTATAAAACTAACACTTGGAATGTCTTGCAGACCCGGAGAGACTTAGGTTTGCCAGAGAAACGTCATTCGGGCGAAGGCACTTGAGTTTCTGGAGCCGCTCACCCATCCTCCTTTGGACTGTAAGAAAACTAGCTCACATGTTGTACTTCTTTATATCAACTACTTGATGAAACACCTCATGGTTGAGGGTAGTCATGTGGGACTGATTCAAAGTCCAGGGTGTTTTGTGCAATTAGCCTTAATTTAGTTTAGGGTTAATTTTAAATTGTACCCCCAAAAATCATTCGAATCTCAATTTGTACCAAAAATCTTAATTTGTACCCTCAAATATAAAAAACTGTATTAATGTACACTTCAAACTAACAGTTATTAGTTTGCCGTCTAAAACTAAATAGATAAATTATACTTAAATTTCCTAATATTTGTCATTTAATCATTTAGACCCCCTCACATTTAAAATATTACTCGTACACCTCCTGATGCTAGATTACCATCTGTCCACATTTGGTAGGTTTGATTTCTTAATATCTCTCTTGAGCTTATAAGACGGGAAACTTCTGAGTGTATTGTGACTTATGTTGTATACGTAATTTTTTTATCTATGAAAGTATTTTCTAATGATAGTAAAAACTTTAAAATGTGTAGGTGTGTTTCTTCAGACAATTTATTAGATCAGTTCCAAGGGTTGACTTTTTAACTCTGCGCCATGGATTTATCACTGTAAGTGATCTTTCATAATGTTAGAGTGCAATTCTAAAAGACTATTGTTATTGTTGTATATGCTTATTAGCATATGGCTCAATTTTTCTATTTTTTATTTTGATTATAAGCATATGGCTCAATTGAATTCAACATTTTCAGGCACATTTGGCTCCTCAAAGTCGAACTAATTTCAATTTCCAGAAGTACATCAAGAGATCACTTGAAGAGGACTTCAAAGTAGTTGTAGGGATTAGGTAAGGGATCATTTGAGTCACCAATCCTTTTACCAGTCCTTGGATAACAATCATACACCTGAGAATTCTAGACAGAATGACGCAAAATTGGCAAACAACTAGTGGATTTTGGTTTGCCTTAACGAATTCGAATAATAAATAAATGAGTGGATCTGTAAGACCCATCTAATAAATAATTTAACACAAATCCAACTATATATAATTATAAATGAATCATAAATTTGTACTATAGTCTTTAATCCTAAAAAAACACATGGTTAAACGGTTCTAAAACGAAATATAGACTATACTTGACCTGGTTTGCATTTGGGAACCAATTCTATACTTTAAAAAAAAAAAAACACATGATGAAAATTACTAAGTGCTAAGAAAGATGCCAATCATGAGTAGGGCAAAAAATAGCATCTTTTGATTAAATTAACTAATAACTTCATTTTTTTCTTTTTTCTCAGCCCACCAATCTGGTTGTTAGCGGTATTGTTCTTACTGTTTAATACCCATGGTAAGATAATATAGCTCACTTTTGTCTTTATTTATTTTTTTTATGCCTTGCTATAAAAATACAAAAAAAAAACGAGAAAATCAACCAGAATGGCGCGACATGCATGTGCCGCCCATTAATATTAATATCATAATATTTTCAAAATGTCGATACAAATCATTCTTGAGAAATTCTAGTGAAAATTTCTGATTTTTCAATCATTTTTCTTTTATTTCAAAGTAACAAGGTTCATTATGTGATTATATTTAGTATGATAGCCTATGTAAACATTTCTATTGTAATTTTTAGCCTTCAAGACAATTGTGAATGCATTTTTCCTTCGAAATTTCTTGCGAAAAAATCTTTTTTTGAATCATTTTCTTTTATTTTAGATTGTCAATAGTTAATTATATGACCACTTTTTAGTTCCATAGCCTAAGCAAAATTCTTAATGCTTCAACTCAAACATGTACTATTTTTTTTCTTTTTTTCTTTTTTTGGCAGGCTGGAAATCCTATTTGTGGTTACCCTTCATCCCATTGATTGTAAGTAACGTTTCCATACCTCGTATTTTTCGGTATCTCTGCATTCGAAAAGATTGTGTAGATACTAAAGCAGCCTCCTGAGCCCTGGGGCGGCCCAACATTATTAGGGCCCTAGGCGGAATGTTAAATGGGGTTTTTGAAAGTCGGTATACGTAATTAGATTTATTTAACAAAAAATACATATTAAAAAATATTTTGAAAAAAGGTACACTAGTTAGATACAAAGACATAAATGTTCATTTTAGGGAAAGTGGTGCATTAAATATCTCATAGTTTTATAGGAGAACTTTAATATAGTTAATCCACATTGATTCATGTGTATTTGTTAATAAATATATATACAAACAAGTATATATAAATACGTATAAACAAGTATATATAAATACGTATGTATATATATATATATTTATTTATTTATTTATACGTATATATATTTATATTTATACTTGTGTATATATATATATATTTATATGTATGTATTTATATACGCATATTATATTTATATACATATATATAAGTATGTATATACGTGTAAAGTGTAACATTGAAAATGGAAAGTGGAAAGTGGAAAGTGTAAAGTATTAACTTATGTCTCACCTTACTTAATGGAAAGTGTAAAATGTTACATATTAACATTGAAAGTGTAACATTTTCACACTTTTTCAATTAATTAGCATTTTTAGTGTAAGATGAGACATGTATATTCTGTTTGTGTAACACTTTAGCTAATGTCTCCCTTATCTTGTGTAAATAGCTTGTTACATTGTTATTGTTACACTGTTATTGTTACTTTTAATATTACCTTATAACATTTTACATTTTCCATTAAGAAAGGTCAGACATAAGATAATATTTTACACTTTACACTTTCAATGTTATACTTTGCACGTATATATATATATATATAGTAACAAATACACATGAATCAATGTGCATTAAATAATAAAATTCTCCCATAAAACTAGGAAATATTTAATACTCCACTTTCTAAAGAACATACACATGGATCAATGGAGGACTAAAATGTCACAAAAAAATTAGGCAAATTCAAATTGTGTACTTACATAGAAATAAGTATCAAAATTAAGGATTTAGTAACCATACATTTTTTAGTGTGTACTTTTTACCAAATAAGTCTAATTTTGTGTACCCTTACAATTTACCCATGTTAAATAAGACCCCATTATATATATATATATATATATATATATATATATATATATATATATATATATATATTGATTAATATACATAATATATATATATATATATAAATATACTTATATACATAATATTAAATAATAACATTTAATAAATATTATTTATTTTTTGAGATGCTAAAATATTTCAGGCTTTTAAATTTTTATTTTAATAATAAACAATTTTCAATAGATAATATAGCTAATCTCTACACTTTTTCTGATAACATAATTGATTGTAGATAAAATTTTATTAATTTATAATTCAAAAACTGTTCTTCAAGTAGAATAAACTCATAAAGACATTATTTACAATATTCAATAAGCAATTGAGGCATTTGAAAAAGAATCTAATATTTTTATGTATCATTATATCGTTGTTGCCATGTATAGTGTCTACATATGAAAGTTCTTAAGACTTTTTCATAAAAATAAATTAAAATATAAAATAAATCACGTTTAAAAAAATGTCAAGTTTAAGACCATATTTTTTCAAAACTTTCATCACATAAAGAATTTAATCTTTTAAAACTAAGTTAAGAGTTAAAAACATTTTATCTATTTTTAATATTTTAAAACCTATATTGGATTAAAGGAATAGTATGATTTCTATTTAAGAATATTTTTCTTGTTGATAATTTTTTTTTTAGTACTCCAGTTATTTCTTCTTTAATATTAACAATAACAATCACTTACATTGTATGTGTTTGTGTGTGTGTGTGTGTGGGAGAGAGAGAGAGAGAGAGAGAGAACTCACATGTGTTTTAACATATTTTTTTATCAGATGTCTGACACATTGAAAGAGATTATTAAAAGTAATAGAATAGTTGTTGGGTCCTCTTTTTGCAATGGATCATTGTGTAATGTAATAGTAGGAATCTCTTTTATAATTTCAATAGGCCATTACTCTATTATAAAAAGTCTTCAATTCAAGATATTTGGAGCCCCAAAATATTAGGGGCCCTAGGTAGCCACCTAAGTGGCTTATGCCTTGGGCCGGCCCTGCCCGAGCCCCATGATAACCAAAGACCCATGAATTGGATTGTTCTCTGCAGGTCTGATAATTTTAGACACAATTCGTAAAATTGACACGAATCTAACACGGATTTAGTGGATTTGAGTGTAATCTTAACAATTTCAAGTGGTTAACAGATTAACTCAGCAAACTCGTAAAATAAACGAATTGATTTCGTGTTTAACTCATAAATTCGTTTCAATTTGTTTAACCAGTTAACAGTGATATTATAAAAGTTAGGTCTTTCAGCCTCTGCCTCATCTCACACTTTCCATCTCTTAGATTCATTCAAATTTAGTTGTTATTTAACGCTTATTTTTTTGTTTAACCATGATTTATTGTTATAGTAAACATGTCAAACATGTGTAATGTGTGACGAGTTGATGATTTTTCTTGTGGACTCAAAATACTTTAACATATTCTCTTAATTAGTGGGTGACACACGAGTTGTATTGGGTAACCCGTCTAATAAACGATTCATGTATAGGCATGATAGTTGGACCCGTTTATATAAACGAATGAAATATAGATGAAAATTTTTTTAACACAAACTCGTTTCACCCAACACAAAACCGTTCCCTTCGACACAATTGTCGGGCCCAGTTCTCTGTATATCTACGGATGCTGCAAAAATAGATCTAAACAGTTGATGGGGGTTGTGCAGGTCATCCTGTTAGTGGGTACAAAGCTACAGGTTATCATAACCAAGATGGGTTTGAGGATTCAAGACAAAGGAGAGGTGGTTAGAGGAAGCTTAGTTGTTCAGCCAGGAGACGACCTCTTCTGGTTCAACCGCCCTCACCTCTTGCTCTACCTCATCAATTTTGTTCTCTTTCAGGTACTATTCTGTACCTAATGTAGGACTAGCAACGGATTGTACTATGTTAGCTTCATGTTTTATCCAAGTTGTGTCAAGTTAAAGGTTACTCATTACATATCCTACTCATTCAAAATATTACGAAATCTTATATAACAAGAAAACACGATTTACATATTAAACGAATATTACCAATTAACTTGATTATGATTTAAAGCCGTTAGATTTGAATTTATATCAAATAATTAGCAATAACTCGTGTCTAACGGCACTGGATAACACAAAACAAATTAAATATCAATTGTGTGGTACAAATATATGAATTAATAATTTATTTTTTCTTCCTCTTTTTTAAGTAGACAATTCAAAATCAACTTTGTCCTATCATTTAAATGGTATGGGGCGAGTGAAATTTTTAATTTTAATGGAATATCATTAAGTTAAATTAAAGAATTTAAAATGAATCATGTTTTATTATATAAATTTGTACGAATTATCAAACTACTCATAAATCCATCCCCATCATTATATGCTTTCCATGTATCTCATCATTTTTATAACTAACAGTGGTTTATGATATCTGTCTTTACCCATATATACAGAATGCATTTCAGCTGGCCTTCTTTGCATGGACTTGGGTAAGCCATTGGTTTTTAGATCAATGTTTTTATATCCATGTTACCATTCTTTCACTTTTATCCAATAAAAACATAATAAATAAGTAAAGTTTTCATAGTTTATTATATATTTTACTTCATATTATAATTTCACAATCAATGGTTACATATGAATCAATCTAAGGTCTATACGTCTCTTCCTTATAATAGGTGACAATCGATTTTCTGAACACTGTTTTGTAGTATGAATTTGGCGTACGATCTTGCTTCCACGAGAGAAGAGTAGATGTGGTCATCAGGATCTCAATGGGGTCAGTGTCTTCATTAGTCTATAAATTATATACATCGACTTACCAATAGAGCCCAGTACTAAAGTGTTTGGATTTTTGCTAGTTCGTTACAAAGATTGTTCGGAATCATCCCAAATTTCAAACATTTTCTTCAAACTCAACTCAGCTTGTGTTTGTGTCATACATATATGTTCACGAGCCAAGGTCATTGCTTGAACTCGCTCGTTTGTTAAATGATTTTTAAACTTAAACTCAAGCTCAATTCTGAACAAACTTGAACAAGCTTGTATCCAAATCGATCCAAAGCTATTCATAAACTGATCGGCTTATTGCAGCTGTAATTGCCACTTAGGTGAATGGTTAAGATGATATGAATAGCCTTACTGACAGCAATAATGGTTGTTATATTGTCAGTGTCCTCATACAGATACTTTGCAGCTATGTGACTCTTCCTCTCTATGCTTTGGTGACACAGGTTGATCAAAAAACTTCTATACATATTTTTTTTTGTGTGTCTGTGTTAACTATATATATAACAGTTTAAATTGTTTTTTTTTTTCCTTTGTTGACATCAAGTAGATGGGTTCAACCATGAAGCCAACCATCTTCGACGAGAGAGTGGCCAAGGCTCTACATAGTTGGCACCAAAATGCAAAGAAACACATAAAACAGAACCGTCAGGCAGGTTCTGGATCCCCATTGCCAAGCCGCCCAAGCACTCCACTGCATGCCATGTCTCCAGTTCATCTACTTCTTTCGCACGGAAACAAAGTCGAAAGTGTTTCACTGTCTTCTAGGATTCCCAATGCTGAGGGATCGGCTTCATCCTCACGCCGGCATGAGAATGGACAATGGTGTCGCAGCCACCACGGAAACCAGGATCTACCGGAAGGAGAGGAGTCAAGAGAGAAACGTTCAGGCCCAGAAACTCATCCCTCACAGCATGAAATTGAGATGCAATCAGCAGATTTCTCATTTGAGAAAAACTCAACCATTCTACACGATGCCAGTGGGCAATAATGATGAAATTGCCAAGCAATGGGAATTTGGAAGTCTCAAAAGAAATAGCACCATGTATTTTTCGATAGCCCCTCGTGAGTAGCTCAGATTTTCATTCATAGGTGCCCATAGAATCTACTGCTAATCCCATACAATAGAATAGCTCAGAAAGATCAAGAAACATGGGCGGCTTAAAAAAAGATTTTAGGAACGCAATCTCTTTGTTTCATCCAATAAAAACGTAAGTAAAATTTTCATACATATGCACTACTACTACTTCAGGTTATTATCTTCATCATCCGAGACTACAAATAAATCAAATTAACATGAATTATTTTTCATTATCATATTCTTGTTCGGGTGTTTTAGAACCTTCAATCGTAAGATAAATGTATTCTTGCTCAGCTAAGCATCAACCAAACAATATTTTTCGATGATGTAAACCACCCATCATTAGCATTTAGCAAGTACCAACATAAATCTTTCCTAGTGTTGCAACCTGACCATGCTTTCCCCCCAACAAGGAAACCTTCATCCCTTCTAACCACGCATAAGATTTGACCAGTGGACTTTCCAGATAATCTAAAAGTGATTTAACATATTTTCTGGAGAGTCCAGACAGTATGGAGATAAAATACTTCCTAACCTTGACTGAGAATCCCATGCCGTTGATTAAAACAGAACGACGGCATCTTTTGGATCAAAACTATACCATTTTGATCAACAGCTCTTCTGGACTCCATATCCTTCTGCAAAACATTCCGCAAGGAGAGAACACTAGAAATTTTTTTCTGAAGATATCGCTTCTGAAAACGTGATTTGCAAACATGTACTCCAAATCGTGGATTAAAAAAACAAATTTTTATGAACAATGGTAGTGTGGGAAATAAATTTCAAAGGGCCATATATGGGGAATAAAGTAAAAAAAAACTTGTATAGAAATTGAATCAGAGAGAGATACAAAGACAACCTATCCAGCATTGAACAAAACGACATACCAATTACAATGTCGTATCAGAAGTAGCATCAAATCTACACCAATCTACCTTTACCACACACCATCAAGCATATGCTCTAAAGAAAACAAAGGGTTTATTCTTAGTTAAGGTACTGTAAGTCATGCAGCCAAGCCCACAATATACCATCTCCCAAAAATTTCTCAGCCAGCCACACAAAACAAAAAAATAAGAAAATTTCCAACTTGCTAAACAAACAAACGAAATAAGAGCATTTAATTTAGATGCAGAAAACGAATCAAGCAGACAATTGGGATATAATATGCAAACTTCACAATTTTATTCGAATAAAAAAGCACCGAGACATAAAAAAAGAGGAAAGATTTCACAGTTTCCTAATGTACCTAAAGAAGCCAAAGAAATTATTTCAATGTTGAAAAAGAGCAAACACCCCATCAATACAATCGAAAGCTTGTTCAGGAATCACCACCACGGAGACGGAGGACAAGGTGCAGGGTTGACTCCTTCTGGATGTTGTAATCAGCAAGAGTGCGCCCATCTTCAAGTTGCTTCCCAGCAAAGATGAGCCTCTGCTGATCCGGTGGAATCCCCTCCTTGTCCTGAATCTTCGCCTTCACATTATCGATCGTATCAGAACTCTCCACCTCCAAAGTTATAGTCTTTCCAGTCAGAGTCTTAACAAAAATCTGCATTCCTCCCCTCAAGCGCAACACCAGATGAAGGGTCGATTCCTTCTGAATATTGTAGTCTGCGAGAGTGCGACCGTCCTCAAGTTGTTTCCCGGCAAAGATCAACCTCTGTTGGTCCGGTGGGATGCCCTCCTTGTCTTGAATTTTTGCCTTGACGTTATCAATTGTATCAGAACTCTCGACCTCAAGGGTGATGGTTTTTCCGGTCAAAGTCTTGACGAAGATCTGCATACCACCGCGCAGACGGAGGACGAGATGGAGTGTGGACTCTTTCTGAATGTTGTAATCGGCGAGGGTCCTTCCATCCTCCAATTGCTTTCCTGCGAAGATCAGCCTCTGTTGATCCGGAGGAATACCTTCCTTATCTTGAATCTTGGCCTTGACGTTGTCAATGGTATCGGAGCTTTCAACCTCCAAAGTTATTGTCTTCCCGGTAAGGGTCTTCACGAATATTTGCATTCCACCGCGAAGCCTCAAAACCAGATGAAGGGTCGATTCCTTCTGGATGTTGTAATCGGCAAGAGTACGACCGTCCTCTAATTGCTTCCCGGCAAGATCAACCTCTGTTGATCTGGAGGAATTCCCTCCTTATCTTGGATCTTGGCCTTGACGTTGTCGATGGTATCAGAGCTTTCGACCTCCAACGTGATCGTCTTGCCGGTTAGGGTTTTGACAAAGATCTGCATCCCACCGAAGTCGGAGTACCAGGTGAAGAGTGGATTCCTTGGATGTTGTAATCGGCAAGAGTTCGATCTTCCAATTGCTTTCCGGCGAAGATCAGACGCTGTTGATCAGGAGGAATTCCCTCTTTGTCTTGGATCTTCGCCTTGACGTTGTCGATGGTATCAGAACTTTCGACCTCGAGAGTTATGGTCTTACCGGTTAGGGTTTTCACAAAGATCTGCATCTTGATCGAACTGTTAGGAATCTAAAAACAAGAAAAGAGATATTAACTGCAAAGAGAGAGAAAAGAAGTGACGACTGAGATCTGAGAAAGATTTGATTATAAGAGGAAGAGAGCAGGGAAGGGTTTCAATTTATAGAGGAAATTGAGGAGTTGTTGACGGAATAGGAGGAGGGATTAGGGGTCAATATAGGCGGTTTCGGTTTAATTTCTGTGGACGTTCATGTGGTCTCTCTCTCTCTCTAGAATGTTCCAGTACCAACGCGATCGTGCCATCAGACTAGAAAGCCGATTGGTGGTGCATCTATTGGTAGGCCTTGGCAGAAATAAAGAGGCCCATGGATGCCCATTATTTCCTTGATTTACTGGACTATGGTCAGCCCATCCTGCTACTTTTACGGGCAATTTAGAAGTTGGTTGAATTTTTTAGATTTATTTAGGCAAAAGTATATTTCAAAATTTTTTTTTGGGTAAAGTACATATTTTTTTTAAAATACCATTATTGTCATAGGTAAATAGTAAATATATGGAAATTAATCATCTTCCATCCGTTTTTTTGGCTAAAATAAAGTGAGAGGTAAAATAGGGGGTTTAATTATCAAAATTCATCTTTTTCTGAAGAGGAATTGGAATGCCAGAACTATGACTGTTTATCGTCCAAAAAAAAAAAGAACCCGAGTTACTGTTCATTTTCCAAAATAAAGAGGAATACGAGTTACTGTTCATCGTCCAAAATAAGAAGAATACAAATTATTGTTTATGATGTTCCACGGTCCAGTAATTGTGAACCATCTTTGGCAATTTTTTCATCGAAATTGCAAGTGACATTCATTTTTGTTTTTTTGTCATTCATTATTTTTTTTTCCACAATATGTGTTGTTTGATTTTTTGATTAAAAATAGTTACGTAATTGTTTTAAGTAATTATTTGTAATCACAAATTGGGAGAAAAAGATAAAACAAAAAATAGTTATAATATATAGTATTTGTCAATATAGATATTGGCTAAAAAATTGCATACAAGAGCAGTTACATTAAAACATAATTCTGATTAAAAAAACAGTTGAACCCATTAAAAACCAAAACAATTTTTTTTTTTTCGTTCATCCGAACAACAAACAACATAAAACAATTTTTGCTTCATAACATGAGGATAAAATAAATTAATTAACAAACAGTTATATAGTAACCTTTTTTCAAAAACATTCATTAATGTCTATACCAAAACAATAGTTACACCCATTAAAAACAATTCTAGACGGTGATTGGTATTTACAATTTCTTTTTTCGAATAAATCCACCATCGGAGAAGTAAATCGACTTTTGAATAAGACTCTTACTGTTGAGATCAGATGAACACAAACATTAAAGAAGACTCTTAATGCAAAGATCATTTTTTTTTTTAACAAACTGCAGAGACTGTTGAAGACTTTTTGTGTTACTGCATAAATTTTTTGTCTTACTGCAGATATCAGTTGAATACAAACTTTTACTGCATACAAAACTGCTTATTCAAAATTCAAAAATTAAAGATAACAAATATATAATATTTACATATTTGTTTTCTCAAATAATTGTCAATAATGACTACATAAATTAAGGAAGAGTGTTGTTTCCTCAAATAACTGTTAATGATGACTGCACAAATTAAGGAAGAGTGTTTAAGTAAAAAAATTTTAATTCATTTAAATTTTGTACCTAAACACAAAAAAATTTATAAAAATTATATTTAATAGAATAAATAATTTATCCATATACTTTTATTTAAATAAATTTAAAATATTATACCCACGCCTAAAAAAACCCTACTTTTAAAGGTACGGTCGTGATTTCTTACCTGCCAGGCCCGTCGACCTGTCCTACGCTATGCCCATCATGTTAGCTCTATATTGCAAAAATTGTTAAAAATGTAAGGGATTTTTGAAAGCCGCAATAATGTTTTGGATTTTTAGGACAAAAACATCCAAACAGATTTTTTTTGGATTTTAAGGACATTTATTTATGTAAAGACGAAAATACCCTATTATCTACGCAATTCAAAATTTAAAATCCAAACAAAATCAAATACGCAATTTAAAAATCAAACAAAATTAAATCTCCTTAATTTTAAATATTTCATAATTAAACAATCCATAGAAAAATCATATTTTAAAATTTATATATGCTTATACATATATCTATATCTATTAAATATCTATATATACTATTATTACTTATAAATGTCATTATTTTTGAAAAAAATAATTATTTTTTATTTTTGCCTTAATTATAACTATAAAGTCAATTATACCTACATATTTTTTTCTTTTTTCTATCTTTCATACCTGTTGGACTTCCAAAATATTTTGAACTAATTTATTCAAAGTATATCTAAATAGACTTTACGTATATTACTTGCCAATACTTTTTTTTTTAAAGGAAGGGGAAGGGGAAGGGGAAGGGGAAGGGGAAGGGGGGGGGATTTATCTTTGACCTTAAGAAGACAAAGTTTTTACAAACAAAAAGTATCATTGAACCAAAGACTCATTGGTATTACTTGCTAATACATTCTTCTTTTTTCTATCCCTAATTATCACTATAAAGTCAATTATACCCATATATTTTTTGTCTCCCAAATATTTTTTTATCTTTCATATATATTGGACTTTCAAAATATTTTGAACTCTTTATTAGAAGTACAAATCTATAGACTTTATCTCTATAACTTGCTAGTATATTCTTCATTTTTCATTCAATTCAAACTCGACTAGAATTCTAAAGCCACATGAAAGAAGATTGCTAATTTTTAGATGATAAAACACAAACCATGTACGAAAAGTACTTATACATGCCCACCTTTATATTTTGGCATCTTTTTGCTCGTTGAAGCCTCATATTGTTGGCAAAAGAATGCATGGTCACTTCGACGATCTGCAGGTTAGAATTCAACTGCTATCTATATGATTTTATGAATAGATATGCATGCATGTATGCTTATGTGGGGGGATGATTCCATGATTTTAGTTTGGTACAAGAGTAGTTAGGGTATTTAAATAAATTTTGGATATATCGATGTTATTTTATAGTTTTCAGTAAAAATTATGAAGTTATTTTGACATGTTATAAATATTAGGATTTAAGTTTATAATAGAATTAAGAGACGCAACTTAAAATTATAAAATCATTTGGATTTAAAAAAATCAAATGTAATCATGTTTAGCCATACTCGAGATTGTTAATGTAGCATGTATTTATATGCACTGTCGGAATCAGTGTAGCTTACTACTAATCCAACAAAACATGGATGCTTAAAGTTAGTCCAACTTAACTATTGTAGTTCTGAAAGGGGTATGTTTCTCAAATTTTGACTTGGTATTTTCTTATGTTGACTGAATTTTTTGGTTGGAATGAAATCAATGAATCTTTTTGTGTTCCATAAGGTGCATTTAAGCTCGTCACCGTTTACTATTCTTTCGTATATGTGGTGTAATCTTTTCTTTTGTGATGCGGCGTAGAAAGTTATGAACAATGATCTCGTATTAGATAGTTTTGCTCTAAGTACAATTTATGTACAAAAAAATTGATTTTCTATTTCATCCATATTTAATAATGTTAAGTCAGTCATACCCAACATATTTTTATTAATGTCATTATTTTTCCTTATATGTCCTAAAAACACTATACAACAAACAAAAAAAAATCTTTAACAATTGCTTAAATTCAAAAAGAATTGCACAAAAATATTCATATCAATTTTTTTTTTAAAATGACTCAAAATATATCGCTGACCATGTCTCCACCAGTCAATCCAATACCACAACATAATTATAAACTCAACCACCATATTTCTAATCCACCTTATCCTGATGTATTAAATACCTCAAGCAAAAAAAATACTAATAGAACATAATTAAATTTATAATCTTTAAGCAATAAATAAAATTAACCAAATCAATCTTTATAAAACTCATGAATTTATCACCACTATTACCATTCAACTCCAAATGACATAATATTATATATTGTCTGAACTTTGGGCTAGCGATGTATGACACAATATAATTATAAATTTAATCACCAAATGTTCAATCGTTCACACATAAATATACACAAAAACACTCTCACACATTTTTTTCTGGTTATCAACAAACCCTCATAACAAATAAATGTTTTGATTAGAAATATAGTAATTCATGTTTTTAAGATAAAATAATGTTTAATTGAAAAAATAGGATAAAAATCACAGACATTCCCTGAGTTTTGACAATATTATACGGACACCCCCTGACATTTTATAAACAACATAAAGACTCCCTAAACTCAATTCACGGAGGCTCCCTCTGTCTCCCTTTCATCATTTTGCTAAAGAAAATTAATAATTTCATCCCAAAAAAATTTTATTATTTTTACAATTGCCCATCTCAAAATTTAGTATTTTTTAAAAATTTTAATAAAATAAAATATAATTTGATTTAGTACCCAAAAAATTGATATAATTTAGTACTCTAACATATTGATTAAATGAATTTCAATATTAATTTGATAACAATAAAAATTAATTTGACATTAACTCAAAAAAGTTGAATATAAATAAACATAATTATGTCAATGTTTGATAAAATTATATATTAATTTTCAATTCGTGTTGAATATTATTTGGTGTTTATAGTCCATGAGTTATTTTTTATTTATATTATGTGTTATTTACAAATTAAGAAAAGTGGCAAAGTACATGCCATCAGATATATAAAAACTTTGAATTAATTTCATGGAATAAATAATTGCATAACATGTAATTTCATATGTTTTATGGAGTAAATAATAATAAAAACAACACATGTGAAACAAAAAAAATATAATAGTATGAAAGAGAGTATAAGATAAATAGAGAGAGTTGTATGAGATATGAGAGTCTTAAAGTTGTAAAAGTAATGAAAGTCCAATTAAGACTATCAGATCAACGATTTGAGCCGCGAAAAGCTTATATATATGTCTTTAGCCATTTGTTATACTAGTTGGTGTACACGTGCGTTGCACATGAATTATTTTGAGAAAATAAATTATGAGACAAAGAAAGAAAATGTAATGAAAAAAAATGCACTGCAAATTAATTAGATATCAAAAAAAATCCATGCATTAACTTGAATAGATTGTGTTTGTTTTTTGTTTTTTTTTTGATCAGGACTTGAATAGATTGTTTGATGCATGCAAAATGACCAAGTGTAAGACAAACAAAAATAGCTATATCCCTGATGTCATAAGAAAATCAACAGCGCATGAGATTTGTTGAAGCAATTGGGAAAATATGCAATGAGATTTGCTTGGTTGAAAGACCAAGACTCGGTTCTCAATAGACACTCATCATACATGGTCTTATATCACAATTGTTTTCGTAAAGAAAATTAAAATGGAAACTGAAATGGTTTAGAAGGCTACAGCTTCATACATTAAAACATTTTCTAGCGTCTTCTTATCCTTTCGGAAATTTATTTTTTTTCCAACAATTGTTTAATTTTTCATATTAAATGTTTTTTTTAAAAAAATTGCACCTACGGTGTCAACAATGATAACACAACTTTCAATGATTTATTTTGCTCCTTATTCATCCATCCGCAAGCTAATGCTCATGTCTATTTGAGTTTGGTTGCTACTTAAGTTGTTTCCTTCATATATATTTCTTTTTTGATGTCATATAATTCATCTCTATGTCCATCTCTTTCCTGAAATAAGTTATGGTCTAATTTTAGGTGGATTTGTGTGTGTTGAGTGTGAGCTACCTAAAAAAAGGGAGAGATAGGGTGTGCTGTTTTGCTATTATGAGTTTATGTATGCATTCTTGACGTGAGTGCAAAATTCATGTTTTAGTTGGGCTTAGGACACCGGTTGGCATATGTTGTGTGTAGGCGATGAGTGTTTTATTGTGAATGAGTATACGTATATGTATTGCTATCAATGAACTTAAAGACCCTGGACATCTTATTGGGAATCTTGTCAATCAAGTGATTCTTATTTCACCGCTTGTCATTCAATAGAATTGAAGTATTAAAAATTTCAAAACAAAATATACTGGACAAATTTTAGGAAAAAAAACTATAGATGAAAATTAAACAGATTAAAAAAGAATATGATTGCATGTTGCCTCAATACGGAAAAAAATATCAAGACCAAATTCCATAAGCCATAATTAAAATAAAGACAATCCGCAAAAAATGACAAACTGAAGCAAATAAAAAAAAAAAGGAAAAAACACCCGAAGCTAGTCTCAATTGAGGGAAACACAAAAACAATACCAACCCTGTATTAAATGACACAAAATCGATGTCAAAGAAATCCAATAATCCTAACACCTAGGTCATGTTTCAAACATTAGATGTGAAGGAATGATCAACATGCATTTGAGTTAAAGCAACCAAGCCAAGAAAAGAGTAACTTAAATAACCAAGAGATTAAGAAGATAAAGTTAACCAATAAAATAAGGAGTAGAGAAAAATGAACCTGTAAGTGTATAATCCACAAAATGAAGAATAGAGGAGCAATTCTATACCAATATCCATATTAGAAAACACATGTCAAGCTTGATTACTTGCAATGCCTTGAACAAAAAAAAATTGATATACTCATAATAACTCCTTTTGAAACAAAAAGATCAGTTCCAAAAAACCAAAACTCATTTGAAACAAAAAATTCAGTTTTGAGAAACCAAAACCAAGCAAGAATACTTGATACTTCGATTTAAAATGACAAAAACCTAATAGATTTAAACTTAAATTCAAGAAGAGAACAATTTGAACAGTATTTAATGAGAGCTAAACCAAAAGCTCACAAAACTCAATGTAAGAAAGAAAATGTCAAAAACAAAAACAAAGGTGAAACAATCCCCCAAAGAACCAAGATCAAGAAAACTTGTTAATAAAAGAAGAACACCAAATCTGTGCATATATTAAACTACATGTAATTCGCATTGTAAAAAAAAATAGAATTAGCAATAACCAAAGGGATTCATATAGTCTCTGCTAGAAGTTAACTGCATCTAAGTAACCAATGCAAAGTCCTCATTATAAACTTCAGCAAAGACATGCAGCTTGCATTGTTATGCCAAACAAGTAAAACACATGGACTTTTATTGAGCTATAATAAACAAAGTCTAAACTATAGAACTTTCATCCTAACCAGAAGTGTACACCAATCCCAGATGTTATATCTGAAAACATGGTCAAAATCATTCTCCCTTTCTAATTAAAAGATAGGGATGGTGGGACAGAGACATGTTGTATAGTGGGGATAAAAGATAAGGAGAAACTGATTTTTTTTTTAACTTCAAAATGTAACAAGTAAAAATTCTAGTTAAAGTGAACAATTTGTTACCCGCATATTAAGATTATTTAGTAGTCAATTGTATCAATGATTTTTTTTCCCGAGTATTTCTTATCGAAATATTTTAATTTCTGATTTTTCTAATCAATTTATCTTTTTTTTTTAGGTTTCATTCTCTTCGTATTGGAGATCACAAAATTACAATTTCATACCATCATACCAAATATAAAAGTACTGGTTGAGCCGAGTGTGTCAACAGTTATCAGTTCAACTGCATATCCAGAAAGGACTTACCAAACGTATTTGTGCCCTTTAAAATAATGTACCTTCTTTGGTTTTTCAGAATCCTTGCTGTGATCAAAATATAGATCTACTGCCAGAAGAATAGAAGGAATCGCTTGCATAACCAACACAATACAATTTGTAAAAGCTTAAAAGTTTGTCATTAGCTTTATCATTTAAGCAGAACTTACACAATGAGCACAAGTATCAAATATTTATGTGCTTGGGCAAATTTCACATAGATTACTTGGTACATAAATATCTATATACCAAGTACTTCATAATAAAGAAATTTCAACTCTATCCAACTCAGCAATGCATTGTCTTCCCTATCTACAATTTGCTTCTTCGTCCTGCTCTACCATTGTACTATGTCAATGTTTTCAATATATGAGTGCATTCTAATGCACTAAACAACTCAAAATAAAGAATTTTCATGTGAAGCTAGCCAATATGTTACAGAAGAAATCAGTTGTTCCACACTGGAGAAGAACAAATATCCACGCACCAACAAGCGACATGCATTAAGGCCTCAAAAGGCATGTACTACGCATTTATAACCATCAATGAAATGAATCACAACACAAAAGGCAATAAAACATTGCTCTTTTAAATAGTGGTGAACATGTCAAAGGCCCAAAGTAGAAGTTGAAAGAAGCCAAGGATAGGGCACATAAGAGAAAGATAAATGTATAATAAGTCACATCTGTTCGCAAAATTTAAACCAAATACATCCCCAAAATTGCAATGTTTGTATTAGCATGGACATGCCAACAAAGTAATTAAGTAATATCAATGCATTATTAGAGTGGGGACATTAGAAGACATATGCACCACCCCACGTCCAGGCTCACACCTCACCTCATCCACAAGTTAGCACTCAACAGATATCACGAGGATATGTAAACATGAGTATGAACACATTTAAGGTAGCCATTTTCCTAGAAGGTGTCCAAACTTTCCAACCACTCAAGTGAACGTGATACTCTTCACATTATAATTTGTATGAAGACATAAGTAATTGAATAAATAAACATTCTATTAGCAAGGAAAGGGCATTTATAGAGCCTTGGGAAACCCTTTTGCCAACTGTTCAAAATAGTGGCATGAATTGATATATGATACTCCTGCATGCCATGTACAGAGAGCTCCATGCATAATTAATCATGAAAAGATGCCAATGCACCGTAGTTTCAATGGCAAGAATTCTAGTTTTCAAATTTTTAGAGGGTTTAAACGTTCCAAGTAACTGAAGACTAAAAAATGTTTTACCATGTCACCAAGACCAAGCATCATGAACTCAACACCTTTTATTTTCTGGAACCACACCACCCAACAAGTTCCTCAGAAACACAATCTTAACTGGCAGCTCCAGCTTTTTGTAATCATTTGGAGTCCAAGAAGACTTAAACTATTAGCCACTATGTGAACAGGAATTACTAACCAAAGAGATCAGGCATTTTTCGAACAGTTTTTCTAGCACAAATGAATGCAAGTACTTGTATTAAAATAATCAAAGAAATTAGCCACTTTTTGTTGTGAATTGTGTTTGATGTAGGATGGGGTTGCGGCTGGTGGCTGTGGGGTGGAATTCAATGAGTTTGTGGAGAGAGAGAGCTAAGGTCTACATATGCTATTGCAAGAAAAAAAACACTGCTTCAAAAATAAAAATAGAGCAATTCATCACAGACCATAAAAAAAATCACAAAATCATCTCTTGCCTTCAACTTGAGGATGTAAAATTCACAGTGTGGAGTTCATTTAGGGGTTGATACAACAAAAGATATGTGTATAGATGCAGTGATGCACACACACTGAATAAAACTTATCTCTACGACTCCACCAAAAAGGAATACAATTAAAGACAAACACTCCAAAAATCAAGTAGTAGGAAAGATTCTCCCAGTTGGTGATCGTCAAAATCAACAAATTTCAAAAATTGAATAAGAAAAGCCTTAGCTTTGGTAGATTTTTTTGTCTAAAACACTCTCAAACTCAAAAAATTTGCTCGACAAATTAATTCCAACTTCTATGTAAAACCAGAATGTACACGATCGTTCACAATGGTAGAGAACTCAAAATTTCATAAACCATAATGGGGACCATATCTTTTTTGACTTGCCGAGGCCGGAGAGACAATCACTGCTGGCGATTACACCAGAAATAGCAGTTGACACCGCCGAAGAAGATATCTTCAAGATTAAATCAACTTTTACCTTTTTACCAAGATCCTAAAAAATGGTGGGTCCTTCGCGGATAAATGAATGCAAGAACAAATGAAGAACACCAAAATAAATCACCAAAATTCTGGTTCGAGACCGAAGGGAATGGAGTGGACTAATGACTAAGGTACCTATTGAAGTTACAGAAGCCGGTGGTTTTCAACTCAGTCAAATCATGTGAACGAAACATATTATAATTGGGGAAGGAGAACAGAGAGAGCGTGGCGTGGCTTTTTGTTCTTCATCATTGAATGGTGAATACGCAGGAGAGAGAGAGAGAGAGAGAGAGAGAGAGAGAGAGTGGACGTTGAAGAGAGGGAATGTGGCTGCTTGTTCACCGAGTGGTGAATACGTAAGAGACGAAGGGGTGTTCTAAGAGTTAAATTAGAAAATATGATATAATTGTCTTTATATAATTGTTTGAGGATAGAAGAGAAAAATAAAATTAGTGTGACATTAACTTTGAAGGATAATGGTGACATAGTTGTAGTTTTAGAAGGTAAAAGTGGAAAAAAAATATTTTGCATGTACACTCACATTTTAAAGTAGTATAGATTTATTCTTATAGCTTTAGGTCTTTAATTATAATAGTAACTCTATAACTCAAATTACTTTATAATACATGTATAGATTAATAACTACGTTTAGTAAAAATTAAAATAAGAATTAATTCTCAAACACATAATTTATTTATTCAATTCAATTCAATTACACATATAATCAATATTTTTATAAGTTTAACAAATTGTTCACACGTCGTATATTACCAACCTATTTTTTATAAAATTAATTATGTGCACCTTCATATAATTTTTATTTTTATACATAATTTGACTTTTAACTTCTTTTAAACTCTTTTATAAATAATATTTAATTTATATATTCTTATAGGTATTATACTTATATAAAATTTTTCATATCTATATTTATATCTATATGAAGAAATGAAGACGAATCTATATTATATTGTTATATACACATAATCATCAAATTGGATTTTAAGATCAAATATATATTATATTATATTTTATTTATTAATAATTAAGTTGAACAAAGAAATACAATATAGATTAATTTTTTGATCCCAAATTTATCATTTAATTTAATTGCACATAAAATTTATATTTTCATTCATTCAACAAAAAAATATTATTTAAATTATTCACGTACAACGCAAATCGTGCATTGTTAGTATGTACAAAAATAAAGAATGCACATTACAATACTAGGATGTGACACCCCAAAATTCGGGGGTCCGTTGATTACCCATCAACCCGCGGAATACCCGTAAATACCGAGTGACTCGATATCACACCGTTATGTCCCATTTACCGAGGTCCATAACTTAACAAAATTTGGGCAGAGTCTCCTTTGTACAGGGAACTCTACCCAATACCCAACCTGTGCAACATAACTCACATGACCCATCTGAGGCCCAATATAAACAATGACCGCACCGGGTCCATTTATAAGTAAACATTGACCACACCGGGTCCAATTATCCATATTTATAGCAAAACATGCAAGGTTACCTTAACATTAGTGCATATATGTAATAGTTATCATTTAAATCCACCAAGGTCTAATAAGCCTCAATATACCTCAACTAGTGTCCATTTGTATCCTTGGAACTAGAGAAATCCAAGTCCATTGGTGTTCTTTAAATCAAAGAAATCCAAGCCTGGAAGCTTAGTGCATAGTTTGAAAAATTTCGGTTTTAGAGTCACCGTTCGAACAGCACTATTCACATTCGAACGTCCCTTGGTTTTGAAAAATAGGTAGCTCCCAGTACATTTGGTTCTCTGCTGGTTTTGCTGTTCAAAACTCACACCATTCGAACGTCACTTTACGTTCGAACAGAAAATGCAGTTTCTGTTCTGCTGCAACTTCCAGTGCGGTTTTGACCTGTTTAGAAGTGGAATTGAGAAAATTTCATAAAAACACTTTTGTAGCCCTAGGTGTCTACTACCTACTGTAAATATTTCAGATCATTTGGACATCACAATAAAAAGTTATGGCTCAAACACTAAGCAGTGTCTGAAATTTATGTGTAAACTGTGTATGATTTCAACCCCAAATCAATCCATTCCAAAACCAATCCAAACCAATCCAAGGTTATCCAAAACTTATACAACATCTATTTGATACCAAATATAGTCAATACAAGTTCTAATACAACTATTTCCATACTTTTACATGCCAAAATGGAAATTAACCAAAAGTTTTACAAAAACTAAATTCAAAAGCCACAACCCGGCTTTTCTTCAACCAAGAGCCCCCGAATGAGAGCCATCCACCGGAACGTGTCCCGTACCTGAAATTGTTTCCCGTATAGGGTGAGCACAACGCCCAATAGAGATAAACCTATAGAGGTTACTCTTCCCCTAGATGCACATGCTCATGTAATCATCACACAAACATACAACCAAGCATTTCTCACACTTATGCATCCTATGATGGAATGCAACAATGCTATGCCATGGAATGAAGTGACACTCACCCATGCAACTTTATTCCGAGCTCTCTCTGGCTCCCCAACACATGCAAGTGTCAATTTAGTCGAAACCACCATTTATGTTACACACAATGGCGTTAATCACTCTAGGGTCTTGTATAGGGGTGGATGTTCATGGACTTACACCAAGGGCCTCCAACCCACACGAAATTTACGGACTTCAACCGAGGGTTCCGAATACACCCACACACTTTATGGGCCGAGCCAAGGGAGTGCGTAGCCCAATCACCGGGTCTTGCACCCGAGAGGTCGTCATGCCTCTTCTTGCTACCCCAACCCAATTCATCATGCAACCAAGCGGCTTAGCTAAGTCCTCGACCCAACTCTCCCAAGCCTTCCGTCAATCACCAAGTGTGGTATTGACGTCAAACATGCACTCACTCATGTAATGAGACACTTCCGTGCAAATGCAATGTGATGTTCCATTGCACACAAAATAATGCTCAATATGCTTATGACAAACATATAAACATTTTCATACATCAATGCAATTGTATCATAAGGATATAACTACCATATCTCATTATGCTCAATATATCATTTCATGCATATGTCAATAACACTCTTCATCCAAAAACCATATCCTAAGCATATGATTTCACAATCACCCAAGCATGTTATAACATAGCATCATGCAAGTAACACACTCAATTTCACTAGGGCATTTTATCAAACATCTTATAGTCATTCAAGTCATGTATTCACATAACACATTCCAAGGCATAGTTTATAAAACACATAGCATGCCTTAAGTTTTCACCAAGTTACAAAATAATCACATGGAACCTCCATATACCAAATTCAAGCTAGAAGCTAGCCTAAGCTATTCCTATGCTAATTAATTTTTTTTTTTTCACTTTCATACCCATAGACATATATGTATAACAATACATATGCATATACATAATTTTCACCCTTAGTCTAGCAACACCTAAGGTAAGAATAATCCAAAGTAGGAATAACCCCTACCTCTTAGGAGTGTAGAAAACCCCTAAAACACCAAAACCAACCCAAAAGCTTTGATCTCCAAAAATTCTTCCTTTGATTTTCGGTGAAATCACTTCCTTTTGGTACGTAGACGTAGCCCTTGACGAGGAGAACGATCTTTGTTCTTGGTCCAAGCGGATTTGAGCACTAGAATCATGTAGATCATAGAGAGAAGTTGAAGCTTTCCTCTCCTTTCCCTCTCCTTTCTATCGGCTGAAGAGGCTGCTGAACAATGGGGGAAAAAATCTGATTTTTCCCCTATTTATACTTTAGAACACTTGGCCCACAATTGGCCACATGTCCATCTTTAATTCCGGGTCCGTTTTTGTCCCGAACAATTAAATCTCGCCCCGGTTTAAATCTAAAATATTTTTATTTCAATTTATCTTATTTTATTGCCCAAAATTTAAAATTTTATAAAAAAATTCGTGTACAGGGTCACCCGAAGCCCGATCGCTCCGTAAAACGTGAAAAATTTGACTATCTCAGAATTCGACGAAAATTGACGTGGTAACTCGATTTTGCGAGACGAGTCCAACGGTGAGGTCCGTTTTTTCATCCGAGTTACAAAAAATTTCAGATTTAGAACCCGAATCATGGTGACAATTTACCATTTTACCCTTTATTCATAAAAGTTTAAATCTACCCGGATTTTACATAGGATGCATATATATCACTTCCTGGGACATTGACAACGTTATTGTTACTGTCGTATTGTCTCTGTTACTATCCTAGGATAGTGAAAATACTTCCTTGTTATATTCTCTGTGGACAATGACAATGTCACTGCTATTGTGCAGGATAGTAACAATTACTCAAACGTCTATCCCACAAGAACAACAAACACAAAAAAAATGAAAAAAAATTAAAATAAAAGGCAAAGAACATCACCACCATGATAGCGCAAGGGAACAGAGGCACCAAATATCTACTTTAGAAGACATAATTTTGATTTTTTAGCATGATAGCTCAATGGAAGAAGCACAAGCTTCATCAAGAGAGAGAGAGGACTAACGGAGAGAGATTTAGAAGTACTAGAGGACTCCTTCAATGGATTTGACGAACAACATCCTCTTCATCATCAGAAAAAATTCGTTATGTTTCAACTTTCAATTGGTTTAAATAGGGCGACTAAAGTAAGAAATTTGTGAAATGATTGAACACTTGTTAAGACACTATTCCTTATGGGTGTTCCTCCCCCTATGTGCTTGTATAGAAATGGTCGAGGCCAGATACAAAATATATAAGGATCTGAAACAGCCGGTTAGCATTTGAGGTGAGATAGAGAAGTAGTGGGATAGAAGATAGAGGAGAGAGAAATTAAAGACGATAGAAGAGAGAGAAATAATTAGATGGATAAATTAAAGGAGAAAAGATGAGAGAGAAATTAAAGGAGAAAAGAGGAGAGAAAAATTAAAGGAAGAGAGATGAGTTGTGAAAAAATATGAGTAATCCACTGAAGGTCAAAATAGAAAATAAAAAAAAAGTAAAGGAATTATTGAATCTACTTACAAAAAAGTACATAACATGTGTCTTTAATAATCCAAAAGAGATTGTGTATGTCCTTATTGGCAAAATAGTTCCTCATATTATACTTAGTTCCAATTTTCACAATATATAAACCGAATTACATTTTACACTTCAAAAGATTTAAAAATTCTAATTTAAGATTAAATTTTTCACTTTACACTCTTAATGAATTAAAAGTATTGTAATGTAGTGCTTTTGTTAGTTTATGTTACTCATTCCATCAATATCAATGGGATGATTTTTTACGGAATAAACAACAAAAGTTAAACGAAGGGCTACATTATAACACTTTTAATACATTAAGGATACAATATAAGAAATTTAATTTTTGAGGATACAAAATGAGAATTCTAAAATTTTTCAGAGTGTAAAGTGTGATTCTCCCAAAACAATAATATATCTCATATCTAGGGAAAAAAAAAGAAAAAGGATAGAGAAAAGGAGAGAGAGAAAGGGGGAGAGAGCTCCCATTAGAGCTAGTGCAACCAACACTCGAACGACTCGATTATCCCACCAACAGGGACAGAGTTGGAATTTTATCATAAGAGAGGCCAAATAATGTAATAATCAAGAATGTTATTCAATAATGAGAAATTACTAATAAGTATTATTGGAAAACTCTCTAACAAAATTGATGCTTCGCTTTAGCGCTCTATTATTACCTCTTATTCTTGAGGGGACAATCGAGGTTAAGCTGTATGGCGATACCCACAAAAAACAAATGACTATTTTCTTTTTGGGGTGGATCTGTCGTACTCAAATCCGTGCAGGGATAATTATTCAATACACTCAAATTTAGTGGATATGGTTTTAGTATTCATGAAAATCCAGGTTTAAAATGATCCATGTTACGAAAACCAAGACAACCTGTCTTACTAATAAGAAGAAAAGGTTAAGGACCTCCAACACCTATAAATAAAAGCTTCTTTCAGTTATGATATATTCTATATCTGTGAAACCCGGGAAAAATTTAAATTTTTTTCTGAAAAAAAGGGCAAAATGATAATTTGCTATCCTGTCAATTTTCGTCGAATTTCGAGATAGTTGAGTTTTTCACGTTTTTCGAGGCGAGGGGCGTCCGGTGACCCCTAAAAACGAAATTTTAATAAAATTTTGAAATTTAAAAAATATTTTAAATAAATTTTATATAAAATATTTTGAGCTTAAACTGGTACAAAATAAATCGTTTCGGGGCAAAAACGGACCCGAATCAGTGAGGGACACGTGGCGCGACTCGGGCCAAGTATTGGAAAGTATAAATAGGGGCTAAATCAGATATTTTGCTGAAGGATCTTTGCATTTCAGCTGGCTCCAACGTGTGAGAGCAAGAGGGAGAGAAAAAGGGAGAAAACAAATTCTCCTTCGTCGATTCTCGGAGTTCCGTTGCTCAGATCAACTCGGACCAAGAGTCAAAGTTCATCTCCTCGACGAGGGCTACGCGTACGTACCAAAAAGAGTGAATTTCACCGAAGATCCAAGAGGAGACTTTGGAGAAAATCAAAGATTTGAGGTTGATTTGGTGTTATAGAAGTTCTTACACTTCTATTGAGGTAGGGTTCCCTCTTACCTTAGTTTTATTCTTACCTTAAGTGGGCTGTCTAATTTGTGCACTAATTAGGGGCTATTTTGTGCACTAATTAGGGATTGTTAAGGGGCTGAATTTGGGCTATTTAAGGGGCTGTTAAATGGCTAAATTATGGACTATTTTTAGGCCATGTTATGGACTGAAATTGTGACTGTTTTTGCAGACTGTTTTTAGGCTATTTCGTGGACTATTACTTGGGCCATTATGTGTTATATTATGCCTTAATGATTAGGTGTGTTATTAGCCTAAAAATTGTGATATCACTTGCCTATGATTATGAAAGTGAAATTATGGACTTATGACATGATTTATGATTGGAAATGCAATTGTTGGTATATGCATGTTATGATATATTGAATTTGTGACAAATATGGTATCTATTGGCTTAGAACATAACTTATCATGATATGTTGAGATTGTTCATATGTCATTCATAGCATATTGAACATTGTATCATTGTGCATAGAGACATCACATTCATGGGCATAAATCATGAGTGTGGGTGTGAGAGATGCATGGTTGATCAAATACCTTGTTTGGTGGTTGGTATGTGGGTTCGGGAAAAAGTTGATCGAAGATCCCTTTGAGTCGCATGGTTGCATGGAAGAAAACTTGTGTCGGGTATAACAATAGGGCTAGACTCTCCCTCGGGTGCAAGACCCGGCGACTTGGTTATACACTCCCCTGTGGTGAAATTCTGAAAAAGTGTAGTTTGGTATACGGAACCGGCGGTATAAAATCTAAAATCCGTTGCCCAACAAGACACAAGATTTTAATTTATAAGAAAATACTCATTTAATGAGTACCATCCAATAATGA
Source organism: Ilex paraguariensis (assembly GCA_963454935.2). Taxonomy (NCBI): domain Eukaryota; kingdom Viridiplantae; phylum Streptophyta; class Magnoliopsida; order Aquifoliales; family Aquifoliaceae; genus Ilex; species Ilex paraguariensis. Next base: position 88,857 of record CAUOFW020001429.1, read on the forward strand.
TTAGATTTATAAAACACATGATTTTTTATTCAAAGCGATCATTGGATGTATTTCTGTCGAAGACGGGTCATTACAAATTGGCATTGAATTGTGTTGTGGAAGTCAGTGAGGACTTGGATTTAAGTGCATGAGTGAGTATCATCTTATTTCATGGCATGACATGGTTGCATTTCAACATTGAATACATATTCTTGTATGAATGGTTGTTAAATGTTAAATGTTAAATGTTGCTTATACACATTGCATATGCATTTAAGGTGGGGAGTAGCCCTAGTAGGAGTTTTTCTCTACTGGGCATTGACTCACTCTATACGGGAAACATTTCAGGTACAGATCATACGCCAAGGGACGACACTTACTCGGGCACTTAAGGAGGAAGAAAAGTCGACTTGTGGCTTTCAATCCATTTCTTTTGTAAAATTAGACTTGTAATTAAATTTTGGCATGTAATGTGTAAAGGAATTGTGATAGAATCTATATCGACTGTTTTAATATAATCTTGCATGTTTGTATGAATATGGATAATTGGACCCGGTGTGGCCAATGTTTACTTATAAATGGACCCGGTGTGGTCATTGTTGAATATAGGACCTCGGATGGGTCTTGTTATTATATAATGCACAGGTTGTTTTTGAGTAGAGTTCTCCTTACAAATGAGACTCTGCCCAAATTTTTAATAAAGGATGGACCCCGATAAATGGGGCATAACGTTGAAATATCGAGTTACTCGGTATCCACGGGCATTCCGCGGTTGATGAGTAATCAACAGACCCCCGGATTTTGGGGTGTCACAATATCTAAAAAAAAGGAGAGAGATAGAGAGAAATACTTGCTAGAGCACCCATTAGAGTTAGCGCAACCAACACTCAAGCAACTCGATTACCCCACCAACAGGGATAGAGTTGGGATTTTATCATAAGAGAGGCCAAATAATGTCATAATCAAGAATGTTATTCCATAATGGGGAAATTACAAGTAAGTTTTACTTTTCCCCCTAAACATCCATTAAGTCTTATCATTTTTATTTTATATCAATGAAGTCCTACTTTTGGTAATTTATTTGAATGAAGTCCTAAATTGCATAAATACTATATTTTGTTCTAATTATATCCTTCTTTTGACAAATATTGGCATATAGGGTATTGAGATATAACATTAGTCTTCTTCAATTGTTACACACTCCGATTTCTTGTGTGTTAAAGTATTGTTGCCTAATTGCTAGTTTTATGAAAATTCAATTACTAATATTTTTAGAATTTGTCATTATGGGATGCAACGTAAGGTTTTGAACTCTATATATTCTTGATGGAGAAGAGTTTCACGACGAAAACTCTAATGCTTTTGTGTTTTTTGAATTGCAATTGAAGTGAATATTATTAACTAAACAAAAATTGAGCATCTATGTGGCTAACAATAGTTTCAATAAAAACTCAATATTATTTCTAGAAAAAAATAAGTAAATTAAGTCATATCAAAAAATGATGACAACTAATTCACTCTAAAAAAACATAAAATTGAATTAAATAACAACTAATGCATAACATTGGTGGAGATTGAATGATGTTGCTTTGACACTTGATCTCCTTCCTTCAATGACGTTTTCGGATCTTGAACTTAATAGTATTATGACCATGGAATAGTTTGAGATTTTATAATAGACTCTCTGAAATTAGTCAATTAAAAATATACTCTAACACTATAAACTATGTATATACAAGAGAGGCGTGGGATTGCAAAAAAATTATCATAAATGATGTATTTTTTTTTTGGGCTACTGAAATTTTCAGTAATAATGATCTCGAACCATGCACAATAGATGAATGCCTATATCAACATGATTGACAAAAGTGGCAAGAAGTAATCCAAGTAGAATTAAATTCTCTTGCAAAGAATGGAGTATTTGGACATGTTATCCTAATACATAATGATGTAAAACCTATTGGTTATAAACGGATTTTTTTTGAGATAAATGATTGACAAAAATGAGATCACAAGATACAAAGCGCACCTAGTAGCGTAAGGATTCCTGCAAAGATCCCGGATTGATTATAAAGACACATACTCACCAATAATAGATGTAATTAAAAATGAATATAAAAAATGTAAACAAACAAACACAATTCTGATTATAGTACTAGTACTTACCATCTATCATAAAAACTCGAATATGTTTACTCTTTTTTTTATGATAGAAGGAACAAGAAAGGTATGTAGGTAGAGTCTCATGCTGATAACATATTATAAAACTAAGAATATAGAGATATGAATGAACAAGAAAATATAAAAATGCTAGAGGCACTACAAGAAAAAGGCCTTTTTGCTTCAGCATTATCCAAATTTTTTTGTTTCAGTTGAATGCCGAAGGAAATATTCTATTTTTTGCTTCAAAATAATCTACCAAAACAAAAAATACACTACAAGGAAAAATGATTTTTACTTCGATATTATTTGCTTCGGTGCATTGCTGAATCAAAAAAATAGGCTTTTACATTGGGAGTGACAACCGAAGCAAAAAGGTTGGAATTTTTTATTAATTTGCTTCAACAGAGACACTGAAGCAAAAAACAAAAACAAAACAAAAAATACATAATTCAAAACGACGTCGTTTTAAGTTTTTTAATTTTAAAACGGTTTTTGTGTCTCATCATAAAATCCTAAATATATAATAGGGCAAACTTCACTTTACCTCTCTGTGTTTTAGAAACCTCCACATAACCTTCAAATGCTTAGTGAACAAAAATGCAATGCTAACTCTGTTAATAGAAAAATTAAAATGACCTGTATACCCCATCACCTTCTTCTTCTCAAGCACCCAACACCATTCCTACTTGGCTAACAATGTCACTTACAACAGAAATCCAAACCAAATTCAATGCATAATTAACAATAAAAATCAATTTTATAGAAAAATTGATTATAGAAAACAGCAGAGAGAGAGAGAGAGAGAGAGAGCGCGCTAAGGCGGAAAAAACCAAATCGGAGTGTCTGTGTGCTTTGTGTGTATGGGTTGTCAGAGTAAAGGGGGCTGACTGATAGAGATCAAGAAAGGGACTGAGAAAGAGTGTGTGTGTGTGTGATGTGTGTAAGAATTGAAATTGGAAACAAGATTAAAACCCAAAATCAATCCACATAAATCAATGCCACAAAACCTAGAAATCAATTCACAAAACCCAAAATCAAAATAGGGAGCAAGAATCTGTCGAAAAATAGAAATAAACATGATTTTTCATGTTTTAGGAGTTATTTTTATGCATTTAGTTTTTTGTATTAGTGGGTCATCAATTTTCTATTAATGGGGGGGGCAAAATAATTATGGTATTTTAATTCTCCAAGTAATGGAGGAATGAAATCTTTATTAATTTTATTATTACATTATAAAATGAGTGATATTGTATAAGTCTATATATATTCTATGTAATACGTCTAGTTCGATATGGGTGAATAGAAAGAGTTCTTTCTATCTTCAATAGTCTCTTCTATTATATGTTTTGTGAGTATGTGATAGTCCTCTAGATTCTAACAAAGTGGTATCGGAGCTGGGTTCAAGTGTCGAAAAAGAGAGAGTGAGGGAGATATGTCCAATGGAATGTTTACATTTCAAATGCCTCGATTCACCAAAGATAATTATGAGAATTGGTGTATCCGCATGAAGGTGATTCTTGGATCTCAGGACTTATGGGAGATTGTAACAGTTGGCTACATGACACCGCAAGATAAAGCTTTCTTAAGTCAAGCCCAAAAGGAAGTCTTGTAAGCTACAAAGAAGAAGGATCAAAAGGCTCTTTCACTCATCCATCAATGCTTGGATAATGTCATGTTATAAAAGGTTGCTAATGCAACCAAATCCAAACAAACATGTTATGTTCTTGAAACCACTCATAGTGGAGTGAAAAAAGTCAAGAAAGTTCACCTCTAGACTCTACGAGGTGAATTTGAGTCTTTACATATGAAGGAATCTGAATTAGTTTCAGATTATTTCACAAAAATCTTGGTGGTTGTGAATAATTTGAGAACTTATAGTGATGATCACTATGATGATACCCGGGTGATAGAAAAAATCCTGCTCTCATTGGACCCCAAGTTTGACTATATCGTTGTAGCCATTGAATAGTTTAACGATTTAGACACAATAATGATTAAAGAACTCATGAGATTGTTGTTAGCCCATGAAGAACGGCTATAGAAGAAGAAACAAGAGCCGTTGGAGCAAGTGCTACAAACCAAACTTTCTTTTAAGGAAAAAAAAAAGAAGGCAAGATGGAAGTCGAACAGGTAGAGGGCGTGGACATGGACGTGGAGGTGGTGATGGATGTCGTCGAGGTAAAGGAAACAAATTGGCCAAAATTCGCCCAACAAAGAAGAAAGAGTCCAAGAATCACACCGTAGAAGAGGACATGAAAGAGGCAACAATTCAAAGTCATACAGAGGGAGGTATGACAAATCTTGTATTCAATGTTATAATTTTCACCGATATGACTGTTTTGCTTTTGAGTGTAGAATTGATTTTGTGGAAAAAAGGGCACACTTTGTTGAAGAAAAATTTGAAAGGGTAGAGTCGACTTTGTTGTTGGCATACAAAGAAGAACAAAAGAGAGACAGGAACGTGTGGCATCTCGACTCTAGTGCTAGTAATCATGTGTATGGAAACAAAGAGATGTTTGCCAAGTTTTATTAATTGGAGAGTGAAAATTTTACTTTTGGAAGTTCTTCTCGAATTTCGATAATGAGAAGAGGTAATATTTTGATTCATTTGAAGGATGAAAGGTTCCAAGTTATTTCTAATATTTTTTATGTGACAAACATGAAAAATAATATTTTTAGCTTGGGACAACTCTTAGAGAAAGGTTATGATATTTGCATGAAAAATCATAATTTTTCAATAAGAGATGGAAATGGAAATTTGGTTGCTAAAATGCCGATAACAAGAAATAGAATATTTTTGTTAAATATTCAAGTGATGTGGCAAAATGCTTGAAAACATGTGTTAAAGATTCTTCTTGGTTATGACACTTGAGATTTGGGCACGGGATTTTTGGAAGACTGACATTGTTGTCTAGAAACAAGATGGTGAAATGATTGTCTTCTATCAACCATCTGGATTAACTTTGTGAGGGATGTCTAATTGGAAAGCAAGCTAGAAAGATCTTTTCCAAAGAATCCATTTCCAGAGCAACCAAACCACTTCAACTTGTTCACTCGGATGTTTTCGGGCCTATAGACTCATCATCGTTTGGTGAAAACCTGTATTTTCTTCTCTTTATTGATAATTTTAGCTAATAAACGTAGGTTTATTTTCTAAAACAAAAATTGGAGGTGTTTGATATTTTCAAAAGTTCAAGGCTTTAATTGAAAATAAAGTGGGTTGAAGTTAAGGCAATTATATCTGATAAAGGAGATGAATTCACATCAAATGAATTCAAAATTTTTTGTGAAGGAAATAGAATTCACCATCCTCTAATACTTTCAAGATCCTTGTTCAAAAAAAAAAAAACAATTTCAAGATCACCACACAAAATGGTGTTGCCGAAAGGAAGAATTGAATCATTCCTAACATGGCTTAGAGTATGTTGAAGAGTAAGAAAATGTCCAAAGATTTTTGGGCAAAAGCTATTAATTGTGTTATCTATTTGTTAAATCGGTGTTCCATTAGAAGTGTTCCAGACAAAACACCATAAGAAGCATGGAAATGAATCAAATCAAATGTTTCTCATTTACGAGTGTCAGATGAGAAATAAACTAAACTAGATGACAAGAGTGAAAAATTTGTCTTCATTGGCTATGATTGAAGAAGCAAATGTTACAAGCTTTACAACCCAAGCAAAGTCAGATAATCATTAGTAGAGATGTTGAATTTGATGAAGAAGATGAATGAGAATGGAACACTGCACTCCACAAGAAGACTAAGATATTTTCCCATTCTTTGAAAAGAGGAGGATTCCAATGAGATCATGGTGCTGCCCATTTATTCTCCTACACCATCACCACCATCACCCACCTGTGCAAGCATCTCCATCATCATCTGAAGCAAGTTCAAGTGAAAGGTCACATCGCATGAGGAGTCTTCGAGATATCTATGAAGAAACTGAAGAGGTAACTCAAAGGTTTAGTGATATACACTCTTTTGTCTATTTGCCAATTGTGACCTCATAGGCAATGAGAAAGCGGCACAAGAAAAGATGGAGAAGTGTCATGAATGAAGAAATTGAAACTATTGAAGGGAATGGAATACGGTGAACTTGTCACACTCCCTAGAGGACAAAATGCCATTGGAGTGAAATAGGTGTACAGGACAAAGAAAATGTCAAAGGTGAAGTGGAGAGGTACAAAGCAAGCTTGGTATTCACTATGATTTTTCAAGTCAAGATCTATAGTCAAAGACCTGGTATTCACTATGATGAGGTATTTGTATCCATTACTCATTTAGAACAATTAGATTGATTATTTCTTTAGCAGCTCTAAATGATTGGAAAATTCACCAAATGGATGTGAAGTCTACTTTTTTGAATGACTTACTTGATGAGAGGTTTATGCTGACACCATTGGGTTATGTTGTGAAAGGGCAAGAAGAGAGAGTCTTGACATTAAAGAAG
>CAUOFW020001430.1:0-95428 GCA_963454935.2 Ilex paraguariensis
TTTGGTGCAGTAAGACCATGCCAGTGGAGGAGATTCTGACTATAAATGTCAAGCCTGGGTGGAAGAAAGGTACAAAGATCACCTTCCAGAGAAAGGGAATGAGCAACCAAATGTTATTCCTTCCGATCTTGTCTTTGTCATCGATGAGAAACCTCATAGCGTGTTTACCCGTGATGGAATGACTTAGTTGTCACACAAAAGATACCTCTGGCTGATGCATTGACAGGTTACACAGCCCGCCTTACCACCTTGGATGGCAGGAATTTAACCATTCCAATCAACAATGTGATTCATCCAAATTACGAGGAGGTTGTCCGGGGTGAAGGTATGCCAATTCCAAAAATCCATCAAAGAGGGGAAACTTGAGAATCAAACACATCATCAAGTTCCCAACAAGGCTGACTGCAGAACAAAAGGTTGGTGTCAAGAAATTATTGCCTTCTTGAGATCGACTTATTGGAGTGTCAAATGCATACGAGGCAAGGCAGTTTTGTGAATATACTATACGCCTTTGAGTGAAGCTTATATTCTTTTAGAATTATAGAATGAATGTCATTTGAGGTTGGCCGTTTGAAGTTTTTAGTGTTATAGTTGTATATATCCCTTTGGTTGCGATTTTGAGTTTATGCTAGTTGATGTCCTGAAACATGAAGAGTAATGTCTAGTTTTTTCCCCAGTGATGACTATGAGAGGTGGTGTAAAATATTTGCAGTTGAATTGTATTACTACTATCAGCCATGTGTTTCTAATTCTTTTGATCTTTGATCTTCTATGGTCATCCTACATAATGCTTGTTTTTTTTGATTTTTCTTTTCATGTCCTGGGCAGAGATCAAGGTTTTGTCTGTATTTTGGAGTTGGCTAGTCTAAGATATTTTGTTCCGTTTCTTTCCTCAAAAAAAAAAACCCATTTTAAGTTTTTTTTTTTTTTTGCCACAAGGTGTTCAGATTTATGTTGATTATTCCATGGAACTCGGATATTAGTCACCTTAGTTCAAGCGGATTTAGAACATTATTTCCTAAGAAATAAAAGTGGTTGATATTTAGAAGATATGAGACATGTTGAATCTAGGAAATAAGGTGATTGGTACTTAGAAGACATGAAAAGTGTTGAATTTAAGACGTAGTGGGGTTTAATCATTGAACCAATCCTAATAAAGATAATTACTTGATATGCTACTTTCTCATTCTACTTTCTCATTCTAGGATCTCCCTGTCGAAAGATTCTCTACATATTTCTCCAATTGCCATCACCAAATTTCAAACCCAATCCAAGAATACAATATTTTTAATCCTTCCGAAGTTCTACAAGGTTGGATACATAGAATATTTTCCCTTTTTGGTTAGTTTTGTTTTGTTTCGTGCAATGTAAAAAGTAACAGACACAAGGTAGAAAGAAGCGCAAAGACAGAGATCCACAGGTAAAACTTACATCTCAAACAAAACAAAAAAAAGACTAATTTCCACAAATGGCCCTAAACTACATCATTTGTGTCAATTAGGTCATCTAAACTAATTTTATGTCAAAACAGTCTCTCAACAATGTAATCTGACTCAATGGCATCATTTCATCCAAATTCGTTGTTAACTTAACAAAAAGTCTTACGTGCACATCACGTGTAGGGATCGCAGTGGACCAAAAAAAAATGAGTATTCAACAAAATCCACCTCATTTGGACCGGAAATTAATAATATGTATTAAACGGTAGACGTATACGTAAATACCCGTATAACTTGTTAAGTAAAATACACATTTGTTATATAAAGATATTATATATAGTCTAGGGACCATCTGTTTAGTTAACTACAAAAAAACAAAAGAAATGTAGCTGAGGGTGTGAAAAAACTCAAAACTTGAGTACCACCAACCCATGTACACCAGGTGATATAATTAGGCCCTTTCCGGGTACCAGGTGAAGGCTCGAAACTTGCCATTTCCTACAACCATTGCAAACAGGATTACTTTCGTGACCATTAAAATTGCTGTCCAAAGATGGCATTACAATATTTATTTTGTTTGCTGCAAAAGAAAAGTGTCATTTCAGAACACCATATTACATATTTTGGCTAGACTTTGTTTACAACTTAATACTCAAATTCAGATAAACAAAGATAATTTCATTCAAAGATGATTCACAGTGCATTAAGGTGATCCGCACTGTAATTACAGATCCCCAATAAATACATAAGGTGTAAAAATTACAGAGGTAGTACCAGTGGTTTTGAGAGGACTTCAAACTTGATATACAGTTTGTCAATCTTTCTGAATTTATGACTTGTTATTCACTGTAATCTGTCGATGTAGATCCTGTAACATCATCTGGGTTCCACATTTGCTGTCCACCAATATCCTTGTTCCCCTCTTCATCCGACTCGCCATTAAAGTACCCTCGAACATCTACATCTCCCTCACCATTGTCATCCTCATCACCATTCTCATCATCTTCGTCATCATCGTCTGCCTCGTCGACACCACCATCCTCGTCTTCTTCACCATCTACATTATAATCGGCACCCTCCTCCGTGAAGAGCTCAGGCTGGCCGTTAAGGACACTGGGATAGTTATCCACCATTAAATCATCATATTCATCTCCAGTCGCATGACCATTATCTTCATCATAATCCGATCTTTCTGAACTGCTAACACTCTCAGCACCCACAACTTGCATCTGTGCGGTTTCTTCCCCAATCCACTCCTGTGGACTTGCACTTCTAGGAGTTTTCTCAAAAATATTCTCTTCAATTTCATCTCTAGCACCAGCTATCTCTGCCACCCTCTTCACTGGCTTGTGTCTACTTCTAATGGACCGACGACCCTGCCTACGTCCTCCACGTCCACGTGTTCGCCCTTTCCACCCCACCAATTGCCCAAATCTCTCGCTATTTGTCCTGGAACTTCTCTGGCCAGCTTCAGATCTCGACCTAATGACCCGTCTCTGAGATCTCCCACCACGGGTACGACCACGGCCTCGTCCCCGCCCTCGCCCTCGCCCAGAGCCAATTAGTCCAGTCCCTGGATCAATCAAAGGATCTTGTGGCAAATACCCAACTCCATATGGAACTTGTGCCAGTTCATCCTCCGGAAAATTCTTCACAACAGCATATTGTGACAGTGGTGTCTGAATACAGGAAAAAGTGAGAAAGCAGCTTACAAGGAGGAACAAAAATATGGACACCTTCATTTAAATGAAGAAATGCTCACAGATTAGAAGTGACCCACAGCAAATATGTAGGTTATTATAAATGCTATTAACGTTATAGGAAAAGAGTATACCCTACAAAAAAAAAACACAAAGAAAAACAAACCACAAAAACAAATGCTTCCCTTCAATTCATGTTCTTTAGCTAGCAGAACACATTATTTTGTTACATGAAATAATTGTACTTACTATGAAATCCCCAGCTCCTCTGTCATTTTGAGACTCTGCTTTCTGATCTGGCATGTAATAAATGGAGGCATCAAGTTCCATAAGCCTCAGTGCCACAGCAGCTGTCGTTTGAGGTACCCATGGAAGCACAGGTACCGTTTCAAGGCTGAACAACTTATTAGCAGCACTTCCTATCAGGTTATGAGAATCCAACAATTCATTGGTGGTCTCATAATTTGAAAACAAAAAATCCCTCTTTATGATACCCTCCAACAATGTCAAAATCTGCATAAACAAAGAAATAGTTAATCAACTCCACTTAAGAAAAGAGCACAAGAAACTGAAAAGAAAAAGAAAGTCTCCAGACACCAAATAGAGACGATTTCCACACACAGGATTAAAAGGAAGAATAAGTCCCCAAAAGTAATTCAACAAACGTGTAAAAGATTTTATCAATCACAGAACCATGAGACAACCTCAGACTCGGTGAAAACAAATTGAAAAAGGAGAGGGGACACACAAAATTTCAAAACTATTGGTTATTGATATCCAGTCCAGGATGCCTCTCTGCAACTAAAGAGTAAAAGGATCAAAAGAAATATGGTTCGTTCGCCACAGGAGTTCAAACTATTCTGTTTCATTAGCTCCTAATATCGGGAGAAGCAAATCTCCTTCATACAACAAACCTGAAGTTGATCACCAAAAATTACTAAAAATATGGATCCCTTTTATTGAGATTCTGAAGATGCATCTATTCATACTGTAATCAAAAAAAACCATTCAAGACATGCTATGATACAAATGAACCAGGGTTGCCACTGTCTCTAGTTAAGTTGAGGTTAACACCGTGAAATCAAACTAGGCTGACCCATTAATTGCACCAGATTGCGAACCTCACCAAATTCCAACTTGAATTTTCATTCTGGAGAAACTTCATCTGGAATTTTTGTTTTAATATCAAATAGAGTATAAAGAAAATGAAGTCTCCTTGCATCAGGAAACCATCATAATATCATACAGCTACTGACTGAATGAATAACTGTGAAAATCAGAAATACTGATGATAGATATCAAATACTGGTTAGAAATAGTGGAGGAAATGATACAGGAAGCCATGTGGATCAACATGTACCCAAGCAGTTCATAGATGGGCTTGAAGAGGACAATTTTCCAGCCTATTCATCTAAGTGGTTGAATATTCCAAAAGGGGGAAAATGAAAGAAGACATCGCCGTTCATATAGAGAAAAAGGGACTCCCCCCCCCCCCCGCGTGCGCACGAGAGGGGGGGGGAGAGAGAAACGTAAAAGGAAAAAAAAAAAAAAAAGGAAAGAAAGTGGACTTAGATGTGGAGTATAAAGCGTTCAATAAAAAAACTGCAGTATTTTCCAGAAATTATCAATAAATAAGAGAACATTTTCCTGGAAAAACAAAAAATCATATTTCCCTTTACAAGATTAGGAGATAAATTTCAACGAACAACCGGAGATTTGATCGCATAGAGTTCAATTCCCATTCTCAAACCATGACCACTATGAGCTGAAGGCTTCCTTTGTAACTCCCAGAACTTCTTCGTAAAAGCTCCCTTCCATGCCTTGATCGGAAACCTTAAAATGGCTTTATTTCATTATATTACATCCATATCATAAATCCATTCATTTAATATCCCTTTGGTGTCATTGACATAACAGATGTCGTTTCTAGTATACGTCTTTCTATTTCTTTTATATATATATAGGAAATTAAAAATCATCACAGAATTCTGCTACATCTCCTGATGAAGTGCTATAAACAAGGTAAACATGGAGCACAATGGAGAAAGGTACGTGCTTTTTAAAAGGGGAGAAATATTGGTTAGAACAGGGGGAGAGAGAGAGAGGGGCAGACAGACAAGACAGACAGACCAACCAACCTGGAGAAGATCTTCGACTGATGATGAAGAGAGCAGCTTTATACCCCAGGATTTCCGAAAATCCTCTGACCAAGCTGGCTGAAAAGCTTCTGCAGGAACAGAAACCTGCCAGGGCAATAAATATTTACCATAAAAGGTGCACTGAACAATTACAAAAAAATATATTAAGGACTGAAGATCAATATCTTTATTTCAATCAAGGGTAGAATATGATAGTGACTGTTGTAAAGCATATATGTAAGCAAAAACATGTTCTTACCTCTACTGACACCAATTGTGCTTTGAGCAATCTGATTCTCAGAGGAGAGGAAGAATCCTGACCATGCAGAGTCCAACTGGGATCCACCTTCAGTTTCTCTTTGCATTGAGCTACATGTTCAGAAAAATTTACATCGCTGACAGATCTGACATAAGTCCTATGGCAAGAAGGACAGTGGTTATACTCAAACAAGTACAAATCTCGGCAGTAGTCGCAAATGCTGAATAATTTTTCGCTTCTGGTCTTCCCATACTTCATGGCACATAACATCGAAGAATTATAACATTCTTCCCACATCCACTTTTCAAAATCTCGATATCTCTTGAAGGCATCATTTTTCTCTGTTTCATTCCTCCCCAGTCCAATACTGAAAGTTGACGAGGCTTCTGGCATACCAGAATTTAAAACAGTAATGCTGGGACTAGCTATACAGGAATTGCAGTCAGGGTTCAAAGCTATTTCAGAAGCTTCTGTTGTATTAGAATGTCCAAGGTTATCCCCACTGTAGGCCCGCAACAAGTTCCTTCTAACACTTTCCTTGAAAGCCACTTCAATCCTTTGCAACATTGAGTGCAAATGGGACTCCCTTATCCCACGTACATCCAAAGATGCCAACAGCGCATTGAAAGCCTACATGTAGCAAACAAATAGAACTATCAAAATCAAAACATTCACATGAGTATCACCATGAAAAAGAATTGTGTTGTATCATCCAGTTGCACCTTACAGCCATAAAAACCCATTATCAGTGTTGGTCCCACCAATAGGGAGCTTTAGGAGATATCGGTATATGAAAAACTTAGCTACTCCCAGACTTCATCTCACATTCTTGTGATTGACTGCCCAAGCATTTGAGCATTGTAGCAATCAATGGCTTTGGCGTTTCGCTTGAGGACACATCCAGTTTATCATTTTTTGGCAACGATTACCCCGTTTGGTTGTAGGGAAAATAGGAAGGATGGAAAATGAAGGAAGGAAAGTGGGAGGGAAGGAAAATCTTTCCATTGTTTAGTATGGACGGAAAATGGGAGGGAATGGAAAATGGAAGGGAAATGCTTTCCCTTGAGCCCACCAAACATTTTCCCCCAAAAATGGGGGGGAAATGGACTAAAAATGGAGGGAAGATAGACTTTTTTGTGAATTGACTATTTTACCCACCACTCTCTGCTTCAATGTTCAGAGAATGAGACCTAAAAATTTATTTGCCTCCCCTTTTTTTTCCTTCTCTTTTGGTTCCCAATAGTCCCATAATTCAAACCGTTTAGGTCTAATTTTTTTAATTATATAATTTTTAGTATTTAGTATTTACCACATAATATAATTAGAACTTAACTTATTAAGTTTGCTTTTGTATATGTAATGGAAGATTTAATATTTAAATGTACATAATGAAGAAAATACATAAAATTTCTAGTTAGATACACATTAAATAATTAAATGAAGAATTTCTTTATAAGTAAATTTTATTTTTAATTTTATTTCAATAAATGATACAATAGAACATGAATTTTGGTCGTAAAATTTGAAATATTTAATATTTCATCTTTGATTGAAGTATTTTTTGTCTAATTATAATATTTTAAACTTAAAAAAGGGTCTAAATATTATATACTTATAAACTTTATGGGGTTTAAATATTATATAATTATAAAAAAAAATCATGCATTTTGGTTTATTTTCTTTAATATTATTCGTGTAATTAGATGTGAGGGTCTAATGGTAAATTCGGTATATGTATTTTTCCTTTCCATCCAATTTTCTATCCAATATCAAATAAAGAAAAATGCATCCCTTCAATTTTTCATTCATCATACCAAACATAATGAGAGAAAATATATGCCTTCTAACTTTTCATCCTTCCAACTTTTCATCCTTCCAACTTTTCATCCTTTTTTTCATACCAAACGGACCCTTAATTAGAATGCAACAACCTTAAAACAAACTGCTAGATCTTAGATATCCTGCTAATACAAAAACTTGAGGAATCAGCTGATGTAACAATACAAGGGGAAACCACCAATTTCACCATGTCAATCGAGGAGCGGCAACTTCCATAACAAGAGGGTTAGAAACATCTGAAGTAGCAGAAAAGGGCACAATTTTATAATGATAGGCTTTTGCTACATACCAAATCGCAAAGAAAGCTTTTTATGCACAATAAGAGTAGAAAAGGGGAGGAACATAAAAACCAAAAAAAGAAAGAAAGAACTTTGGGACGTGGGGAGGGCCGGGGGGAACATACCATCTATAAGCACAAAGGGAAGGTGATCCATGCACATAATGCACCCACACAGAGTCTACATAAGATTTATCTACAAAAGAAGCTAAATCCCATAAAGTCAATTATACCTCTTCAGAATCAATTAGCCTCCAGTGACCATCACGAAGCTCAACGAAGATCCTGCCAGAGCCGGGATCATTTTGAGAAGCTGCTGTCATAAATTGCCAGTATCGATTTCTTCTGCGATCTTGCCCAAGAGGCAATGATCTGTATACATACATCTCCTCTGCCCTGTGACCAATATAAGCTTTTAACTGTGAACGTGACTTCTCAGCAGCATATCCGGATTGCTGAAGTAGAAGACTATCTGGGCCAGCAGAGAATTCTTGCATTGGCAAGTTCCTTCCAGCAGACATATTAGGATAAGTGGGGTTATTCTGTGAATCACCCAAGTGTTCCTCATGGACTGCAGTGTTTGTTGATGCCAAATCAACTTTGTCATCAACAGAATGAAATGGACTTTGCCTGCCCTCCACAACAGACGTAGAAAGAGTTTGTTCGGCCTTGTTACCTAAAAAAGATGGCACCTGCATCTTCATGATATACTCCTCTTTCATCCGACGCTTATCAAGTTGTGCCTCTGCCCATATCTGCTTCTTCAATGCATTTGCTGCTTCCATGCGTTCCTGGAACACAATCCTTTCAGATCCAAGGGAAAATGAATTGCAGAAATAGTGAGTTTATAGTAATTTTCCACAAAAGAAACATACAATCTTACCTCTAGGACAATGCGAATAGAGTTCCCTTCATTTGCCACACCAATTAAAGCAACAAGGGCATTAAGGCGCTCTTCAACACTTAAATCAGAGAACTCCCCTTCCATAAGTCCTTGAACCCACAGTTCACCAGAGTTGCTTTCATCAATCACTGTGTCTTCATGATTGAGATTAGTTGCCTGCTTATAGATCACGGCATTATCAATAGATTGATTAACAGAAGCACCATTGTTTACATCCTTGAAGCCTACAGATTCCATCAATGAGAAACCACTGCCCAAATCCCCAAGATCACCATGCGGAATTTCCATCTTCTTATCATGAGAAAGCTCCTCTCCATTTCTGGAGCAATTTTTCTCTTGAGATCTGTTCGCTTCACGAGAAAGAAGGGCATCTTCGTTTGGCTTCAATTCAGTACCCAAATCATCTATCTCAGGATCCTCGGCCACATCACTTTCGGAATCTTCATCTTTTTCAACATCATCTCTTTCAACATCATCTGCATCGTCTCCATCAAGATATCCATTATTATATACCTGAACTTTTTGTCTGGCTGCAGATAATATTGCCTCAGCATCAGTAGGATCCTTTCTAAAGGGGGCTCGTACACAATATGTTGAAGGAGCTGTTCTTTCAAAAATCTTTGAATCCCTCGACAAAGCAGCAGCAATAGATGCTTCTGGCGTTTTGCTTGTTGTTAGATCCCGAAGACCAGATTTCTTACACGAAAAGGTTATACTAAATGAGTTAAAAAGTTGACGGAAAAACAGAAGTTATACAATCCCAACCTAAGAGTTACCTGAATCTTGTCCGCAACTTCTAATATAGTGAGGCCCATGCTTCCCTCAAGAGAAAGAACATGAAATGCTGCAAATTTGACTGTACCAGGTGTCAATCGATGCCTAGATCTCCGTGGGTTGGAGAAACCCCTCTCTTGCATTATGGCAAGAGCATTTCCAGCTGCAACTCCATTGCGTAAATTGGAAATGATGTCTTCACCATCATTAACCTGCACTTGTGCAGCAACATACACAGACGCAAAAAGGTTAAACAAGCTTTGGACAATAGTGTACACTAATGTGTTGCTAAAATTCAGTTTTTTTTAAAATTTATACTATTTTATTTTCTGGTGGCCAAAAGGTTGATGAAAAACATCTGCAAGCCTTGCAGTACATTGGGTAATGTCATAAATTTCCCAATGTTCTCAACAAATTTAAGAGAAAGATATGGACAAATATTATGAAATTTGTAACAAAATCTTAAAACTCAGCTATAACTTACTAGGAAAAGAATTATATGAGAGGAAAAATATACAATTTACATGATGAACTGCAGTCTGGACAGGCCAAAAAAAATATGAAGCACATTTTATAGCATACATCCGGCAGCTACCTAAGAGAAATTACTTATTAAATAATAGGTATAATAAAACTAACTATTGATGGATAACTAGCACCTCAAATGGCAGGGGAAGTTGCACCATCAAAACTATAACAATACTCTCTTACACATAATATACAAGCTAAATGTTTATACTTCATGAGGCTGACACAGCTTTAAGCCTATGATTGTTTATTCTGGCTGTGCATGGGTAGACTCAAACTGCCAACCTAAGTTCAATGGCCAAAATTCATATACAAGGGATAACCAAAAATTTAATGCATAAAGGTTTGCATATGTTTTAACCAAATTTGCAATGACTTTCATACCACTGCTAAACCTAGCATAGTAAAAAAATTCTTATCATGGCTGCTTGCAAACGATGAATCAACTTCTACATTGAAACATGAAATTCTACACGGAAAGAGATCATACCTCATTTTCATCGCGGAGGTATGATTGTTCAATACTTCTTTTCTTCAATTTTGGCCCAAAACCTGCAGATAGAGCAAACTGCCGCAATATTTCAGGCCATGTCAATGGATTTAAGTGGCGCTGCCAGGTGCGTATATCAAAACCCCAAGCATATGCCTGATAAAACATACACTATCCAAATGCTTTAGAATGAATAAGTGAGGTATAAACTTTAGTTGAAATCAAATTGCAAACCCATTAGAGAACAGAACTTACCCCTTCAACAATGTGTGGATGCCCACCTCCAGGATTAACAGCACAGTTTTGGTTTGTTACCAGCCCGGTGGAGGGTGTCCTTGCGACATCTTCAATATCTTTAATTATTGACCTCAGAAGAGCAACATTTATCTCGCCCAACAACCTTGGATCCTGAAAATTATAGGAGCAGCCATGTAGTATGAATATCAAGAAAAAAACAGCCCAAATAATAATTGAATGTCAGAATTGGACATCAATATCTCAAGAACTTACATAATCGTGAAAAGCTTGAACAAACTCATCCAGAGTAAATGGCCAAAGCCCCAGAACATCAGCAAAAGTAATCAAAAATCGCCAAACCTAAGAATTAAATAAAAAGTTTGCAACATTACATGTCCATGAAACTTAGGGCTCAGTCCCTGAAGTTGCAGAAAATAAAAAATTATAAGATTAAAAACATAAACTTCATAAAAATTGGAAGTTCAGTGCTAAACAAACTTTTCATCCTCGAAAATTACACTTAGTGGTACTTGGTCCATGAAGATAATTGTGTTAATTCAATCATTAAAGTTTCAAATTGTGACTGGTCCAGTTATAAGCTTCTGTCCAAGAATGTAATGAAATTAGACACAAATCAGCTTGTAATTGCTTTAATGTGCTTAATTTCGCAAGGTTTTGGATGGAAATTAACAATTGGACCATTTAAACACATTTGAATACAACATTAACATTAAATATAGTGAAGTTTTGCTTGGCCTAAAACATATAGGATATGGGCAATACAAAACCAAGAACAAAATAGGGAGCTTGATGAAACCACCGGATCAACGAGAAGATGCTTCAAAATTCACATCAATTCAGGTACCATTAAGAATTTGAACCTAATTTAAAACTTAACCCTTACGAAGAAGAAAATTACGTGAATGTTGATTGTGTGGTAGAACGCTAGAAATATATACAAACAATATTCTTTTCAATGTTTATTCTGGATGTAGTTTGTCTTCTGCTACATGCTGAAAAAGCATACTTTTGTATTAAATTAAAAATCAAAGACAAATCAAACAGTATCTTGTGATTACCCAGTTTAACCAAAGATAAACCAAGCAACCTACATCACAAGAAAAAAGAGAATAGACAATGAGAAAGCATCCCATTATATTAGGCTTGTGCTTGTGAAAATGTTACAAAAATTTAATATTCCTCATCTACTACATGAGTGACCTTAAAACCAACGACTGACACCACTTCATCCATGACTTCACCACTTGACAAGACCCAAAGTGTTACTTGTAACATCGAACACCAACCAACCTCCTTCCCTTCCCCCCAAACCCAACCCCCAAAGAAAGACCCCAAAATGAACAAAATAACACATGCACACACATATATATAATAAAAGAGAACAGATGAAAATGAAAGTAAATCTCACCATAAGAAGATTTCCTATGTTCTCCTCAGAATCAGTCCAAGGTTGAATTGCAAATGGCTTTTTGATGCGCACAGACTTGGGTGGGAATTCAGTGAGCATATCTAATGCATAAAAGAAGTTATAAGCTGATAAGAAGATTACTTAAAAAACACTATAGGCAAAATAGACCACCAGCCCGAAGTTCTGAGAATTAGACAACAGATAAACAGAATAGTATAAGAACCAAATGAGCCGATCATACACAAATTCCTCTACAAAAAATCTCAAATTGGCACAACTGCATTGCTGATTGGCATAACATAAAGTCATCCTATAACAATTGCAAACTTCTGGAGAATATTGCACAACATGTATGAAAATTCTGTATCCTTTCAACAACAGAATCCGATAGTTCACCTAACCACCTCTCCCCCTCTTCCTCTCCCTCTGGCCCCGCACCACCTAAGCCAATTAAGGAATAGACATTGAATATCAAACTCAAACCAAAATCCAATTCCAATATCTCAACATGTCACTACAATTTAAAGCTTATTTCATTAAACAACCGCCATAATTTCAATCAAGACCCAACACTTTCCATATATCACAAAACACCCACTACGTAGACCCCCGCCACTACGGGATCTAAGGAAGGTTAGATATATACAATCTTAACTTCGCATGTAGAGAGTTGGTTTTAGTGACTCAATTTCTTGATGCCCAATCTCTTGATGCATAGGTTATAATGGAGTAACCTTATCATTAAGCATGGTTCAAAGTATCGGTCGATACCGATACAAGTCGCCAAGTGGGACACGGCTCGACTCCTTCCGAGACGATATCGTTATATGATACGTATAAATTCTGAGTTTTACATGACTCACCAAGTCATCCAAATTATATCCGAGTCGCCGAGTCATCGTCTCCGAATAGGCCGATACGATTCTATGACGCCACAATACGACCTAAATCTCTCGTCATGTTCAACATTTTTTTATAAGTCGTATCACCTGATATTGCGCAATGACCGATGTATATTAGAACTTTTTGAATCGATGGTCAATACCGCAACCTTGAACCATGTCATTGAGCCAAGGCCACCCTCTAACATATGTAAATGCTTATAAGATCTAATATTTATTTCCTGTAATACTGCAACTCTTCAAACATTTGAAGACATTGTAAACCGCTTCTATGTAACCATAAATAAGATCTCTATCAAGGCCTGTTTCCCTCTGCAATTCCATAACTATGTATGCCACTCTAAAAACGAACAATAAGAAATGCAATGTTGATACAAGAAAAGTTTTTGTAACACAATGTAAAAGGTTTCAAGCAAGCTATAATATATGTGTTCAGAAATGCTGCAACAGTCACAATTAAGCACAATGTTCAGAAATACTGCAACAGTCAAACAATTAAAACAGATCAAGTATGGAAGTTAAAAATCGTTTGACATATGACAAAAAAACCACCTCTAAACAACTCAAGATTTTGCACAGTTTCGCTGTCAAGTGCCAATATTGAAGGCAACCCCCGCCGTGATGCTGCTAATTCCATGAGTTCCAGACGTTCGTCATCGATAAGTTCCATTGATTCTTTAGCGATTCTTCGAGCAGCAGCCCTGTCGTTTGCAGCTTTAAGCCTTGCAGTCTCTTTCTCTCTACGCATTTCTTCTTTTAGCCTCAATTTCTCAGCCTGGTAGACAAAAACAAATGATTTATTATTATATGACAAAAAAACAAGACTAGCATATAGCCGTGCGAGGACTCCCAAACTTACTCTAATGGATTCTTTCTGTAAAAACTTCTCTCTTCGTTCCATTTCTCGTCTTTGTTCCCTATGGTATCTCTCCTCCTCACGCTGCTTCTCACGCAATAGCCTTTCTTCTTCCTTACGCCTTTCACGGTCCTGCCTCTCCATTTCTTTCCTCATTTGTTCTTCTCTCTTAAGAGGCAAATGAATAAAATTAGTTCACCAATAGCATCCTCCATGAAGAGAACATATAATTAACAAGAGTAAGACCTTTCGCCTCAATATATCTTGTCGTTCAAGCTCTTTCTTGATCCTTTTCTCATGGGCTTCAACTTCCTTTGCTATTCTGGCCTCGTCAATCTGCAAGAGCTAACTAAACAAATAAGAAATCCTCATTTTGCTTGTGTGTGTGTGTGTGTGCAAGTCTTCAGTGATGATGAGCAAAAACACCTTGCGCTTCCTCTCCATCCGTGAAGCATCGTCATCACAGTTGACCCGCCTGTCAGATGGTATAAATGGATTGTCCGGCTCAGCTAATGGGTAAGCACCAAAACGAGCATCCATACCAGTGTTGGCATCAGTGTTTTTCCGTGGAATGATGTCATACTCTCCGGAAGCCGTTGGCAAGAGATGGCCGTGTCTTGCTGGCTGAGGCAAAAGACTTAGACTTGACGTCTGACCTTGAAAACCATATTCCAAAGGTACTTGTTCATTGCCTTGAATAATTGACCGCCCAGCAGATAATGGAGTCCCAGCACTTGGAACGTCAATTGGTGAACTGTAAAAGTGAGATGGGACAGCTCTTTCGTATGTATCATTTCTAACAGATGGCTGCTCTGGTAGAAACTGGTATTCGTGGAGAGTCCTCACGGCACCCTGATGATTAACCATACAAAATTTTCCAATCGTCAAATTTGTCTTAATTAATTTTTTTTTTTGTATAAGTAACAGATTTTATTAATAAAAGGAAAAGGTCGTACAATAGACTAATAAGGGTGGACAAGTAGTCCAAACCTTATGTCAAACTTGGTGCAAATTAGGAAAGAAAGATGTCAGCTCAGCTTAATGTTTTTATCCAAACACAAACAACGCCAAACATATAGTAAATTGCATACAAGTATCAAAATTTCGTTTCAGTGCATTGTTTTGATCACCTAGAAAATAAAAATGTTTCGACATGTTTCGAAAATGTTTCAACCCGTTTTAAAAATAGAATGAAAAAAATAAAAATTTAAAAATTATTTTTTCAAAACATTGGTCAATATATACCAAAATATCTTGAAATACTTTAAAACATTCTAAAATAATTGTGCAAATACATTGAAATATAACAAAATATTTCGAAATATTATGGAACACCTCGAAGTATTAGAATTTCAATTCCATCATTGATTCGTTTCGGACTCCTTAGAACAAAAACGTTTCAGATGTTTCGACCGTTTTGAAGCGATATTTTGATTATTGATTGCATATAACAAATTTCAGAAGAAGACTAGCAAACTAGTGGTTAAATGGTGTGTTTGTCTCTTTTAATTACTTTGTTTTCCCTTTTCTTATTTGTTGGGAGAGGGGGAGAGGGGAAGAGGGGCTTTTATCACTACATATGTAACTGGGTGTGAGAGAGAGGGGAGACGGGATGAGAAAGGACAATAAAAATAAGACAAATTAAAACATTAAAAATCATAAATCAAGAACAAAGAATGCCTGAAGAGATTCCCCACAATATAATTATGCATCAGAAATCAACACAAGTATAGCCGATTTAAAAACACGGGGAAAACAGGTTTTTCCTATTCCAGCCAAACATAAATGTTAAAAACAAAAAGAATAGTAGATGTGTAAGTCTCATATCTGGACCATCTGAATTGTAAAAAGTGAACAACTTCCGACAGAGGTATCATACACAAAGATCACAATAAGACATGGATCACTTCAAACACATTGTCCACTTTGTATTCAGGGTCCAATGTGATACTCGGATCTTATCAGTGTCCAATAGCCGGATTTAATCCTAACAGCAAGACGGATCTTTAAAATGCAGAGAATGGGATAAGAAAAATAAGCAGCTTGAAATAAATGGCCGCACTTTAACATATAGTATTCTTTCAGAGAGACAATGTGGAGCTTTAAGAAAATACTACTTAAAACAATTCCTAATATCAATTTTTTTACGAAACAAAAACTAGATGTCTTTATGAACAATTATCAAATAATATAATTCCCTGAAATGGTAGGAAAAAGAGCAGTGCAATATAACTACAATTATAGGAGCAAAAACTTTGCAGTAATGATGCAGTTTTGTTTCTTTCTTTTGTTCCAAATTATTTCCTCAATCAAAACACTCACGCTCCTTGAGAAGCCAAATACACCTCCAACCTAAACAATTTATCGTGGTCTAAATTATCAGTATTCAACCTTTTTGAGACTACATTAACTTATTTGCTTATTTATATACCTATTTTGGTTAAGCATCTCTAGAGAACAACATTTATTGCAAACTTCTTAATAATAAGCATGGCATTATTCAGATTGCAGAGAGAGAGATACTCAATATATACAAGTTTCTTATCAACCTGAAA
Source organism: Ilex paraguariensis (assembly GCA_963454935.2). Taxonomy (NCBI): domain Eukaryota; kingdom Viridiplantae; phylum Streptophyta; class Magnoliopsida; order Aquifoliales; family Aquifoliaceae; genus Ilex; species Ilex paraguariensis. Next base: position 16,328 of record CAUOFW020001430.1, read on the forward strand.
AACCTAAATCAATTCATTTATGTTTGAAAAGCCCTAATCTAAACTGGTTGGGATTGCCTATGTAGACCCCCTGTCTCTAATCAGCTCAAGAAAGTAGAATTTTTTCCCTTTGTAAGCTTTTTTCACACCATAAACTTGATCAAATCATGAAACCATCTCTTTCCAATACACCAACATTAAGGAGGCTTCTTTTTAGATTTTTCGTGCAATGTCTGACAGTTAATAGTCTATTGCTTGTTACTTGTTATCCACATCATTATGCATATTAACATACTATTTACGTGTTGGAATTGTGTTAGTGCACACTGCTATAGATGGAACTCATGTCGAGACACGTGTACCGATTGGTAAGCAAATCCATACCGTGGTAAGAAAGTTGAACCAACACAAATGTTGTATGTGCATGTTCATTCATCAGCAATTCACATTCGTTATGGGTGGTTGGGAAGGAATTGTCAATGACTCCAGAGTATTTATTGAGTACATTAACAATCTAGAAAACAAATTCTCAATGCCTGAAGAATGTATTTCTTCATTTTAACCTTCATTTCCATTCATAGAATTTACAACTTATCATATAATTTACAAGTGTACCATTTGACCGATAAATATTATTTTTGTTAATTCTGGATATACGAACATGTCTGGGTTTTTGTCACCGTATCGGGATGAGAGATATCATTTACGTGAGTATAGACTATAGAGGTAGTGGGTGACATCCAAGAAGCAAAATAGGATTGTCACTTATCACTTCGAATGTTATTGAGTGTTCTTTTGGAGTACAAAAGGCTCAGTTACCCATTCTCAAACAAATGCCCCTTATCCTATAAGAACAAAAAAATACATTCCAACAACTTGTTGCACCCTCCACAACTACATTAGAATGCACGCTCCTCAAGATCAATTGTTCGATGAGGTCAATAATATGAAGACAGGGTGGATTCTAATGTAGGATCAACTACACAGAACCCGATTGGAGTAGATGTTAGTCAATCTCAGCTTCGTCAAAAGGCTCGTGTGAGAGATCGCATTACCGATGAGTTGTGGCAATTGTTGGGTATTTGAGACACATGGTTGTTGTGCATATGACTTTGGTGTATTGGTTTTATGAATTATGAATCATCCATGTATGTTGACGATTAAATACTAGTTTTTATGTGTAATGATGTATTTCCAATCACCTATGTTATTATTGATTAGGATGCTAGTATTATGTTATATAAATTGGCATTACTTTCTTTCATGTTATATAATGTTATAGGAATACATATAATGGCACATGTTGGTCCTCCGGGTGCATGTGGTTTGGGTAACATGCAGGTTCTTGTAGCAAGGACGAAGAACAATAGTCGACCATTTTATCGGTGCCCACAAGAATTGGATCATGACAATTCCTTCATATTGTTAGGGAAGAGCTTAATGTGATTCACAAAACCCAAGTATGACAGAGGCAATATGTTGATTGTCACTTTTTGTGGTTGCAACGTGGTCCTATGTTGTGCACTATTTTTCTTACTCTTTGTAATATTTATTGGGGCTTTGCTCCAGTGAGGGAGGAGTAGTAGTATCCTTAAGACTATGGACTATTAGATGTTTATATGGATTATGGGATATATTTGTAGTATGGTAGCTTTATGAATTATTATATGGCTTAGTGTGTTATTCTTATATTGTATTGTTTTTACAGTTAAACTAGCAGAGTAAGGGTCTTTATCATGGAACGTGTGTATGTGCATCAGACTTCAATGAAGTTGAAATTGATCGGATTCTTTCTATGGTGACAATGCAGATTGTATGTTTGAAAGATTGATGAAACATGGATGGAGTATCATCCCGATATCTGCATCGGTATGATACTGCATGGTTTGATTATCCTCGCCCCTACTCTCTAAAGCATCTTTAAAGGGAAGCCCTAAGCTACCACTCTCGGATATCACTAGTGAAGCCTTACCTGCAGTTAAAGATTAGAAAGCCCTTCACCCTACTAATAAAAGGCACTATCTCGGATTCGTTGAACTTTCACTCGAGCTTGACCAGATACTCGCAGTTGTTCATAAAACAATTTAGAAATGTTTATCAAACGAGTTCTCTATTTCTGTTTTCATTTTTTTTTTTTTTTGACAGCAAGAAATATAACCAAACAAGTTTTCTATTTTCATTTTTTACACACAAAAACAAAAAAAAAAAAAAAACCAAAGCTGTTTCCGTTTTCAATTTTTTTTTTAAACCAAAAACTGAAAACGTTGTCAAACGGCGCCTAAATATTTCTAAGTTAATGCCTGTAGCACCCATGTTGCGTACTACTTGCCATAAGGTCTCAATGACAAACACATCATATACATGCATCTACATTTGTTAGATAGATGATGAATCAATCCCAGCAGTTCACTAATGTGCAGAATGTCAAAATATGGCAACCCCATCATGCCTACAACAACCAAATATATATGAAAAAGAGAGGATGTGAAATTGACACTACCAATAACGATAGTGTGCATGTAGCTGCAACAGCATACCTTCTAGAAAACTTCCACACAGGAATGACCGACACGAAAACCTCATAGGGAAGCATATGATCATCCCAAGACAAATAATAATGTCAACACCATTTATCTCATGCTCAAGTATAATGCATAGGAAATCACCGCAAAAGGAAAAACACAGCATAATCTTCACCTTGATTGGTTTAGAATCTGGCCGCTCATACAATTTGGTCTCATAAGGCCGTCCAGCTGGCTTCGGCTGCCCTGCTGTCACTGTCTCATGTAAAAACTACAGGATCAGCAGTAGGAATAACATAAACAACCAGAGATACAAGATGAAGCAAGTTCAAAAACACTAAATTATGCACAACTTCAATTTCTTAACTCAACTGATCCTTGTCTCAACTATTTGAGGTAGTAGGCACTTAAATGCAACTTCAACAATCAGCAACTTATCCAGGAAAAAGTGACCTATAGCCACTTTTACCCCTTTTGAGGAACATGATGGGGGAGCAGAAGACAGAGATGATGGGGATGATGCTATATGCGTATTAAACAATTATTTACACTACTAATAAAAGTACAAAAAACTTTTGATTCATTATTTTGTCCTCGTAAAAAATCATAAAGGCAATTGCATCCTAATGTATTTATATATTCAAATTGTTATTATGTCCTTATGTATTTAATTGACCAAATTACCCTCCAACATCTCCTTTAATTTCATAATCTATACCTATATTTATATTATTAAATTGAACAACTTTTGACTGACCAAAATGACCTTATTAAAATACTAAGCTACAATACAATCCTGGTATAACTCCAAATATGTAAATATCCCTTTATATTTATAAATTTTACCTAATACACTACTACAATTTAATAATCATTATATCCAGATCTACACATATTTTGAATATAACTACATTAAAAAATATAAAAATTAAATAAAACTTCTAAACAGCAAGATGTTTGAAAAACTTTTGATTACTATAAAACCCTTAAAAACTAAATTAAGACAATACTACACTTAACTTTAAAATTTTACTATTTATTTTTATTTTATTTATTACTAGATTTGTAGTGTATAACATTTTTTAATCATGTAGCATGGTAATGATGATAAAAATATATTAACTTAGATAGTATAAGATGTCATTAACTTACTTACACATATACTTTATAATTTTTTTAATATTTATCACATAAAATTGTCAAGTTGGTGCAACACAGGTGTTGCATTACTAGTTCAAAGTAAAAGGCATGAAACAACTATCAACAAATAGGTTTCAAAACAAAGTCACAGTACTACTCGTAGCCAGTTAAAGTGTTGTCCATATCAAATGCAGTGGCAAAGTTATAACAATATTCTGGTGGAGAGGATGTGACTATTTATAAATAGCTAAATGAAAATGGATAAAGAGCTCACACTAATCTTCTTAGTTTTACCAAGGATAAAAATTTTGTTTCAGTCCATTGTTTCGGTCACCTAGGAAATGAAAACATTTCGACATGTTTCAGAAACGTTTCGACCCGTTTCGAAAACAGAATGAAAAAAAATTAAAAGTTTAAAAAAAAAAATTTAAAACATTGGTTAAAATATACCAAAATATCTTGAAATACCTTGAAACATTTCGAAATAATTGTTCAAATGCATTAAAATATAACAAAACATTTCAAAACATTATGGAGCACCTCAAAGTATTAGAATTTCGATTTCATCACTGATTCGTTTTGGTCTCCTTAAAAACTGAAACGTTTCGACTATTTTGAAACGATATTTTTTATCCTTGGTTTCCACCTAATCGTGCTCTTCTAATATGAAAGGGATCTTCCTTGGACAAGCAGAAATAACTCAATTAATCGAAGAAGGTTGGCACAAATTCCACTTGGAAAAGAGAAAGGATATTCTTCTATAAAGTTCTAACACTCTAGCTTGAGTACTTGACTAAGATGAATAGCAATCTTCTAGAAAAATATCAGAAGAGATACCACTGAAGCACTTTTGTTAACCATGCCATGAATCCTGGAGTACGATAATATAAAAGAACCAGATGTTCAATTTCAGAACAAGAGATCAGTGCACAAATTCCCAAAAAGACTAAAAAAAAGCCTGGGGAGGGGAAGAAGGGGACAAGTGGTGGAGCCAAAAAAATTTCAAAACCTTTTGAATCTATACATACTAAGCTTTACGATTGCAGTTTATCGCTCCCTGTAATTCGAATACAGCATCAGGTACACAGAAGTTTACCGTAAATTAACATCTTACCTGTATGACTATGATGTCTAGTTGTAGAGATAATTTTCCATGACAAGTGGTGGTAGAGATACTTTTCCACTTAGACATGTTTGTCACTTGTGAACATACACATTTACAGTTGAATAAAGAGTCCACCTTCATTAATTATAACTATCTATGATTATTCTGCACTTGAACACAGAAGAATTGTGCCCAGCAAATTAACTACATGAGCATTGTGCACTAAGAATTTCTATTTTGGTCCAAGCTCAGTGCAGATCTCAACCTAAATTAAGCACACCCACAGCTGGAGGGTAAGCATGAACCCAATGGCAATCTACAAAGGTAGTATCTTGCACAAGATGTACTTGCAACAAGATCATATTACACTTGCATAAACTTTTTATTACCCTTTATAGCTGTTTGAGGCCCAAATTCTTTCAAACCCTCCAGTTAGTTTTCTTGTTCCCATGCATGTAACGCACTCCAAATTCCAAGTTGATCAAAGAGGTGCCCCTATGCTATATGGCAAAAATTATACTTTTTGCTACACAAGAATTTTGTGCATCAACATATAGCAATACATAGGCTGTTGGTTCCCAATAAATTCAGCATGGACAATTGGACATGAATGGGAGGAGCATATAATTCTAATGCAGGCTTGGCAAAATGTTGGGCTAAATAAGGTTAGTGAGTATTCCACAAAATAAGAGTTTTACACCAAAATAGTGTTTGCCACTTTATGCTTGTGTATGTGTGTATGTGTGTGTGTGATATAGATGAAGGAGAAGAATTAGGGGATGAAAAGAGAAGAACAAAGGGATGAGAACACCAAAAGAAAGAGAAGTGAACTTGGGGAGCAAGTAATATGAATATTCAATAATAACCGGTGTGTTACTAAACAATAGGGAATAAAGACCCTAAAACAAATAAATAGTCAAAATAACAAATAAGTCTCAAAAAGTAATTTGACAAATAGCTTCTAATCCCTAAGTTTATACCTACTATAACGAAAGACAATCCGATTCCCATTATCCCCCCCCACCCCACCCCACCCCACCCTACCCTACCCTACCCTACCTGAAAAGAACTCCCCTCCAAAAAGATACGATAGTGATAATGCTCTAGAAGATCAAGGTCAAGCCGCCGAATCTCCTCATCAATAATCACGATACCCTCCATTAAATGAGCTAACAATCTGATCCTCAAGTACATTTACAATCTGGTCATGAATCTTTGGCGAGGAAGAATCAAAATTGTAGGAGATGCAAATGAAGAAGACACTACACTTGTAGGAACACGTGCCGGCAACATTGGATGCTCAAAATTACCACAAAAAAGAAATAAGTCATCCACATTGAAAATAGGACTAATACTCATATTTGAAGGTAAGTCAAGGTGACATGCATTAAGTCCAAACTTACGAAAAACACGAAAAGAGCCATTGGCTGGAGCATGTAACTTTTTGAAAGAATTTTTAGGGTAGCGTTCAAGACACAAACATGACATAATCTCCCACATTAAATTCCTTATTCTTAAGGTGAACATCAACAGTTAATTTATAATTCTCATTATTTAATGTAATTTTTTGTATTATGCCAGCATGTAGGTCACAGATGTGCTTGGCAAAAGCTTCAGCGAATTCTGAAGGGCAATAATCAGGAGGTAAATGCATTAAGTCAATATAGGTTGTCTAAGGGAATGGCCATAAATAGTCTCAAAAGGGGTTTTACCAATCGATCTTTTTACGGAGTTGTTATAGGCAAATTTAGCAATGGACAACAAAAAATCCTAATTTTCCGTTTTCTCACCCACTGAACACCTAAGCAAATCTCGCAAAGTACGATTTATAACCTCAGTTTGTCTATCAGTTTAGGGATTAAAGATAGAGAAACACAAAAGGCTAGTCTCAAAGAGCTTCCAAAGTGTCTTCCAAAAATAACTCAAACTTGATATCCCTATCAGACAAAATAGAAATAGGTCACCCATGTAGTTGAAAGACCTCTCTAAAGAACAACTTTGCCACATGGGAGGCATTAGTAGACTTAATACAAGGAATGAAATAAGTCATCTTAAAAAATTGATCCACGAAAACTAGAATAGAATCATGACCATGGCTGTTTTAGGCAATCGTAAGATAAAATCCATACTAAGGTCTCTCCATGGTGTGTGTGGAACAAATAATGGTGTGTACAACCCAGAGTTTTATTTCCTAGTCATTGCTAACTGACAAGTGCAACACGGAGAGTCTGTGACACTATTCAAGTAATTTCAGGCCTCAAAGGGGGCCAATAAAATTTATCCACAAGTGTAAATGTCTTATCCCTACTAAAGTGTACTGTCAAGCCTCCCCCATATAACTCCTAAATCATGAAATCCTTAAGTGAAGTACTGAAAAATACATAGTTGCAACCCTCTAAACAAGTAACCATATCTAGAGAAGAAGTCAATGTACTCATATCAATTACCATCATGAACATCGTGAAAAATGATACCAAAGTCACGGCATATTCTTCTCTAATCCTATCAAATCCAATCACATGGACACTCATAACCTGTAAAATAGTAACTACACGCCTAAAAGCATCCGCAAGCGTAGATGTAGACGTCTTTTGCTATAGTAGGCGTGCACGTAAGAATTATGAGTTATTTGTCATTTTATTTTTTGAGACTTATTTGTCATTTTTGACAATTTATTTGTTTTAGGATTTGTATTCCCTATATTATATATATATATAGAGGATGTGGTATTTATTTAGAAACATTTTGATTATTATTAAATATTGATATTAATTACTCCCCAAGTTCGCTTTCTTTTTTTTCTCTTTTTTTTAATTTTTTTTTTTTGGATTATCTTTCTCTAAGTTTTCTAGGAAAATGACTTACGCTTGGATTATTACTTTCTAAGGGTTTTGCATGCTTTAAATTGATGATTTTCCCATTGCGCTTAAAAATATGGGTATTCTACCTTCCATAGTTTGTCACATCTAGATCAAAAACTAGGGCTGCAACTCGGGCAAATTGAAAGGTCAACCTTAGGTATATAATCTTCAATCCTAACCCTACTTCAACCCGAGGTACTCAACCCGAGTACTGCCTAAGTTTAATTCGGGCGGACTCGAATTACTTAATTCGAGTTAATTTTGGGTTAAAAATCGAGTTGAATTCAGGTTACTTAATTCGGATTAATAAAAAATAGAAGAGTGACGAATGAGAGAGGGAGGCTGAAAGTCTGAGACGACTTAGACGAGTGACAGAGAGAGGCTGAGAATCTGAGACCAGATGAGAGATGAGTGACAAGTTAGAGGGATTTGAGAGTGATAGAGGCGCAGGGGTGAAAATTTAAAGTAAAATGTAAGTCTGGATTATGAAGAATGAAGATAAATACTAACTATAGTTAAATATATTTATTTATTTATGTATGTATATTTGGGTTCAACCCAATTTTAATATTCAGGTTGAACCCGATAACCCAATATCTCAACGTGAAACTTGCCTAAATTCAATTCGGGGTTGGAATTTTTTTGTCCAGGTCCAACCCAAATATTAAAAATTCTAATCTAAGCCTTATTTTTTGGAGTTGGGCTTGAGTTGAATTCGGGTTGGCCCACCTAAGTTGCAACCCTATCAAAAACCAAGGGCGACCTAACAAGACATGGGCTGATTTAAGGTGCAACTGAGCTACAACCGACTTAGAGATGATATTCAATGAACTTCCCCAATCAATGACAGCCTTACAAACTTTAACCCCACATCAAATCAGAGTTTGAGAAATGCTAGTGCAAACAATAGGATTCTGGAGACTGGTGAACAGGGACTCAAATAAGCAATAATTGTGGCTATGCTGATACTGTAACAAAGATTGAGTTTAGGCTCTAGTAACAATTTGATGTAGACGAAGGGGAAGAAGTAGGGGATGGGAAGAGAAGAACAAACGATGAGAAAATTAGAAGAAAGAGAAAGGAATTTGTGGAGCAAGTAATATCAATATTCAATAATAATCAAAGTATTCCTAAACAAATATATATATATATATATATATAATAAATCAGCTAGGTGTTTAAACTTATGGGGAATATATTTTTCCCCCCCAAATTTCACACACCCAACACACTTTTTCCTCCCAAATTTCAAAAACTCAACACACACAGTTGCACATACATACACATATTCCAATACACACATTCCAATGCATGCATAGTATTATAATTTAGTATACAGTGACTTTAGTCACAGGTTATTGTTAGTATATATATATATATAGGGAATACAAACTCTAAAACAAATAATAGTCAAATGACAAATAAGTTCCAAAAAATAAAATGACAAATAACTCATAAACCCTATGTATACACCTACTATAATGAAAGACAATCTGATTCCCATCATTGTGTACACAAGTATTAAAGATACTACCATTGTTATTTTTACCCTTTTAAAATATTGATACAATTCATAAGATACTCAAGGAGACACAAATTCGAAGATGTGAAAGACAATGAAATTGACTTTCCATCGAGATAAAGATCCATAGGGAACCTTGCATTATTATATTTTGAGTCTTATTTTAAGTTAGTTTGAGTCAAAGTATTAGTATTTTATATGTCTTTTTAATAGTTTTTAGACTCAACGGTATTTTTATAATTTCTAGAATTTCTGGAATGGGTCATATTTTTTGATCAAATTCTAGTGTTGAATATTCTAGTATTTAAAGTCCTAATTCTAGTTAATTTTAGTTTTCTAATTTTTAGAGATCTAGAGTTTTTGGAGTACTAGAAACTTTAACATTCTAATCTTTTGGGATATATATATATATAATAAATCAGCTAGGTGTTTAAACTTATGGGGAGTATATTTTTCCCCCCAAATTTCACACACCCAACATACTTTTTCCTCCCAAATTTCAAAAACCGAACACACACACTCCATAACACAGTTCCACATACATACACATATTCCAATACACACATTCCAATGCATGCACAATATTATAATTTAGTGTACAGTGACTTTAGTCACAGGTTATTGCTAGTATATATATATATATAGGGAATACAACTCTATATATAATTAGTGTTACTTTTGATAAAATGTAGAGAGATATTTTAGAAATATCAGCAATTACATGTTTGTTGAGTTGTGTGATGCAATTCTAACCCTAGGTGTGATGCCTAATGATTCCTAACCTATTTTACTATTTATGTTACTGTTCACAACCCCAAAACAGCCCATATTTTGATTTTACACAACTATCCTACATCAAATGTTCAACCACTTCTACACAAGCACTTAATGCCCCATTGTCAAGCTTTATGCTACCCTATTTCATATCTATCCCTGAAAGTTGCATTACAGTCAAAAGCATGACTGCAACATCCATTTGATCATAAAGTTCTTCAATTCTAAGAGTTCATCCTTCAACTAAATGAGATCTTTAGACTCATTCAATAACACAATAGGTTTAAAGTAGACAATCCTTGTGTGTTTTAAAGCACTCAGGCACTCACCTAGGCGATAACGTTAGGTGAGGATTGCATTTATATTCAAGATCTCAGGCAAGGTGAGTGGGCATTGCTTAGGAAAGCACTTGACCTGTTGCATTAGGTAACATGTCTTCAATGAAAAGTTCTACTGAAATGGCCATAGGTAACATTAGCCTAGAGCTAGTAGCGGTATTTGTGAAAACAGGGTACACAAAATAATAAAGAAACTATAGGGACCAACTGCAACCCTCAAATATGAATATGGATAGCATATCAAAGAAGAAAGACACAAATGGTGAGCTAGAACTAGAATCTCAAAGAAAAGTAGAATAAGAATGAGTGAAAACTAGAAGGTACAATGAAGCCATCCCAAAGAAGAAGCAGATGACAGATTCATCATGTCTTGAGTGCCCCTTGTGCCACCCATATGCATTATTGTAGTAAAAGAGCCTGTTGGAATATTCAAGATGTGCGCGTTACGATGAGAAGCATTAATTAGCAGATAATATTTATACCCTTAGATGAGAACTATGTCAACTCACATTACGAGCCACAAGAGCACCCTAGATAGACTTAGGTTCCAAGTAGGGCGATCAGGCACTTTAGTGTTGAGCACGGTTCAAGTCTTTGACACCCCTTCTTGACTAGGGGCAAGTGTGTTTTCCAAAATGATAAAAAACAAAAAAGACCTACGAGATTCGACTCTAATCCAGAACCAATTGATCTTTGCATATATTCCGAATCATGCCAACCTTTTTGGAGCAATAAGCCCTGATTTGGATACAACTCGGCCACGACAATGGCACGACAGCTTTTGAAACTATACTCTAGTAAGATTCCCTTCTCCACTCAGTTAAGTCTGTCACTCATTCTATTATTGCTTCAATAACTCTCCTCGTCTCTTAAACTAAATATAAACGACAAATAGCCTACCTTGAACAACCAAATTTGAACTTTTACTCTTTGCACTAGGATAGCCCTTCCTCCAACTCCCACCTTAAAATCACATGATAGATCACTTAGCAAATGTCTAGCATCTCGCATAAATAAACCTCTCAAGTGGGATTCCGCAAATTAGGCACATCAACATCTTCCACTAACTGTCAATGCACTGTGCTGATCCAATCAAAATTGCAAAGACTATAGCTGCTGTATATCACCTAAATACACCAACTCATTTGAATAGACAATTGGACAACAAACAAAAGTATCCTACTCAAATATGGAAAAGGGAAAGGCAAATAATTATAATAAATCAATCGAAGCACTCTACCCTATGCCATCCATCGACCGCCCTTCACACATCACTGACAAATTCCACGTGCATTAAAATGAAGTAACAAATAAATGGCATTCAAATTGAATTTACCAATGGGAGCACCAAATGCACCCGGAGGCAAGGGATCAAACTCCATTCCAAGAATAGGCCCATCCTCTCTCAATGGCTGCCCTAACTGGGCCTCCACAAAAGCAATAGCTCGAAGTTCAGATATGGCCTGAGGGGGCTCGTAGTACCTCTTCATTGCCGGCATTTCAACTCCAATCCTCGCAACTGCCGTCCCAACTCGTGGGACAACTTTTTGCTGCGTGTCCACATAGCCAAACGGACTTGAACCCGAACCTGAACCCGACAAATGCTCATTCCCAACTTCACCACCCATCACCATGTCTTCCCCAAGTCCACCCGATGAGCCTATCACTGCGGCCGGTGATGCATCCTTCCTCGGCCGCTTCTCTTGAGGCGTCTTCCGGTCCTTCAGCCTCCTGTGACAAAACCACATCTGTAATTGCCGATCTGACAGCCCTAACTTCACCGAAAGCTCCGCTCGCAATGCTTCCGATGGGTAGTTCTCCTCTGCACCAATCCAAATCTCATATCAATCAATTGAAACTATTTAAAAAAAAAAAATAGGCAAAAAAAATTGGCAACTCAAACCAAATATTTTGAACTAAATCAAACTATAAACAACAACAAAAAATTCAAAAAATCATTGAACGAACCAGCATAGGTTTTTTCCAGAATTTCCAACTGAGAAGCAGTCTTCATTTTACGCTTCACTTTGGGCTCTCCTTCCGGCGGCTTCTTCTTCTCTCCCTCCGAACCCCCAACCCCACCACCACAACTAGCACTACCACTAACTCCCTCCATTGCTGAACAATATCAAACCTTTACTTTTCTCCCCCTAAAATCAGCTCATCAAATACACATATTACACAGAGAATCGAACTCTATCGAGCATCCTCCATTGAAGAAAATAAAAAAAAAATTGCCTCTTTCTGAAACAAGGGCTTGCAAAATGGTCGAGAAAAAGAGGCAGAGGTAGAGAGATATTAGGTTTTTGGAATTGACGAAAAGTAGATGAGATTATGCACGCAGTTTCTCTCTCTAAAAGACTTGAGAAACTTGTAGCAAAAACTGTGATGGAGATGTGCGGTGAGATTTGGAGAATACCAAAATATAAATAAATGATTATAAGAAGGAAATGTAAGAAGAAAAAAGAAACGAATAAAACTAATAGAGATTGTGATATTTGATTTAAAGATAAACTACTAAGAAATGAACGAACAGTTTTTCTCTTTGGATTAATCCCACCCATTCTATTCTCTCTCTCTCTCTCCCTCTCACCTTTTTTTCGATTTCTTTTCTTTTATCGAAAACGTTACGCCGAGTGAAAATTATACGAGTGTTTGTATAGGTCAGTCAGTGTGTGTGTGTGTGTGTGTGTTTGGGGTTAGTATAGTCAGATGCTTTGAGATCGAAACGCTTTGATTCACGAACCCTTCTTTCTTTCTCTCTCTTCTTTTTTATTTTCTCTCCCTACATTTATATTCTCTCTCTCACACACACGCATTGTGTGTGTTTCGGTTTAGACTTTGTTCTTGTCTATAGAACATTTCAATCCAATTCAACGTTGGTGTTCATTTCGGACGACGATCGGGTTGACCCTCCCCACTGTCTGGGAAAATTGTTTCCCAATCACAACAGGTGAACGTGTGGTACACGTTCCATCCATGTCATCTGCTCATCTCAATGCCGATGGAGGGCACGCGCCTGGAGAACATGGCATTCAGAATTGTTTTTTTCATATGAATGTCCCTCCAAATGTGGGACCCACTTATTTAAGAAAAACATGAACAATTTTTTTTTTTTTTTTACCTACGAGATTTGAGCATAATAAACCGGAATTCAAATCTCATGCATTATGCTTTTTTCACGATTTTCTTTTTCACATATCATTTATCATTAATGAAGGATAAATTTACTTGTATACTTAAATATGTAATTAATAATTTAAACAATTAAAATATATATATATATATAAGAGAAAAGTTTACTCTATTAAACTGATATATAAAAAATGTAAAATTAATAAACTAAGTTTAATATAGTAAATTGTAATAATAAAGGAATGCGATCATTCATTTGTTAAAAAATTTATAATATAAAACAGAAAAAACTTTAATAAATTAATCTGACGATTTTAAATAAATTCATCCAACGGCCACCAATATCTCTCTTAAACTTTCACCGTGCCTTTACACCTAATAAGTGTATAACTTATCACAAAATTGTCAATTATATCTTCTACATGCTATAAACTTGGTACAATGCGAACCGATTATTCACAAATAAATAAATATAAAGTGAATAAATTATACAATAATATTATTTAAACTTAATTTATTAATATAATTTGTTGATTTAGTTCATCATATTTATTGATTGGATTGGTTGTGAATCTCAACAAATAGTAAGACCAACTATCAATCTAATGCTCTGTTTGATAGGAATGATGGAAAATAATGCTCCGTTTGATAGGAATGATGAAAAGTAAAAGAGATACATTTTCTATCCTTCAAGAAAGGAAAGTATGAATGATACATTTTTTTTCCTTTGTGTTTGGTTGGATGGATGAAAAATAAAAATGACTATTTTTTTTTTTTTTGCGTTGGCTAAGATTAGGGGTGACAATCGAGTCGTATCGTATCAGATTCGTGTTGAGTCATTACGGGTTTATGTCCAACATTAGTTACACCTAACTCAACTCATTTAACTAATTGTGTCGTATCAAGTTTCGAGTTGACATGTTTATTTTCGTGTTCGTGTTCGAGTTAATCAAGTTCGAGTCAATCAAGTTTGTGTCTAGTTCGAGTCATGTGATTGTGTTATTTAAAATTTTCACCACTAATTAAAATGGAAAATATTTTTTTAATTTAAATTTTTTATTATTTTTTATTTTTTATTTTAAAATTTTTTTAAAATATATATATACACATATTTTATCATTATATTTTTATATGAAATTAATATATACATAATATACGTATAAATAAAAAGATATATAGACAAATAAGATACATCTCAACATAAATAATTAATTTTGCATTCACTTTCTGTCCGATTTTGGAGAGATTGATTTTAGTGAGTTGGAAGGAAAGTTAATACATCCACTTTTTCATCATTCTTATTTTTTTTCCTTACCAAGCATGATGTTTTATTTATTCCTCCAATTTTTCATCCTTCTAACTTTTCATCATTCCATTTTTTTATCGTATCGAACGGAGCATAAGAGGGATACACTTTCTTTCCTTCAATGATGGAAAATAAGAATGATACACTTTCCTTCTTTGTGTTTGATTGGATGGATGGAAAATAAAAATTACTAAATTTTTTAAAAAAAAATTTTGTGCTGGCTAAGATTAGAGATGATAATTAAGTCGTGTCGTGTTAGATTCGTGTTGAGTTATAAAATTATGAGCCTTGTATATTTTTTGTTCGTGTGTCAGGTCATTTTCAAGTTCGTGTCGAATTACAATCAAGTTTGTGTCATAAAATTCGTATCAAGTTTGAATTGTGTCATCATGTTTAGTCAAAAATTTTCACCCCTAGTTAAGATGAATTAATATTTTTTTATTTTTTATTTTTATTGTTATTATTTTATTTAATTTATTTTTTATTATATATATATATATATATACATATTTTATCATTGTATTTTTATATGAAATTAATGTATACATAATATATAGACAAATAAGATACATTTCAACACAAATAATTAACTTTTCATCCACTTTCTGTCCGATTTTGGAGGGATTGATTTTAGTCAGTTTAATGGAAAGTTAATCATCCACTTTTCATCCTTCTTACTTTCTCTCTTCACCAAACATGATGCTTTATTTATTCTTCCAACTTTTCATCCTCGTACTTTTTTATCGTACCAAATGGAGTATAATAGTTATGAACAATTAAATTAATAAATTAAATCTAAATAATATTTTTCTAAATTATAATACAATATGATTTAAATACCATAGGAATTCGAGACCGTATAATTCATTTTTTTTTCTTAGCTCAACGATTAGAGATATGTGGGTCAATTTATAAACACTTGGTTTAATCCCCTCCTTGGTCTATTCAAAGACAAACCATGTTTGAGTTTTTTTTTTTTTTGAAGAAACAATTGTGAGTTAAATTTTTCAGCATCTAAAATTTTGGGCAATAGTAATGTTTCGAGTTGAACTTTCAGCAACTGAATAAGTGGGTGAGCTTAAAGCCACATGACCTAATTGTCCTATAATCTTGTATTTAGCTGGACAAGTGGTCCATTAATTCAGAATCATGAATACATACCCACTTTTGGGGATTTTGTATAATAATATAAAGAAGTTATTGAACTGACAGGGAGATGATAACATGAAAGAATGTGAACATTTTCTCCTTCCAAAGGTTTTAGTCTCCTCTATTTCATTTTCCTTTTTCCATTTCTGTCCATGCCACTTACCTACTATTGGTTTAAATGGAGGAAAATGCAATAGGGTGCTTGAGATTTTTTAAGTTTTTATTAATTATAAGGTATGCAAGTCTATGATATTTTTGAGAATGACCCCAAATAAAAAAAAAAAATTCAAGACCTATAATTAAACATGTATCCGTAGCTAAATGAGTGAAGCCATACCCATCTTTCAACCCATGCTAGCCGTTTTAAATAATTTAGCAACTTCATATTCATAAGTCGAAACTTTTAAATGATATTGTTATCGATAGGCTAATTGGTCATTGACGGCATCACAACTATTCATCTCATGCAATGTTCTATAAGTTCATCCGATGATATCAAATAAACTCATCCAACTATCACTAACATTCATTTCAAAATTATACACATTTTATCGTATTTTCAGACATAGTTTACCCTAGTGATTAGATAAAACTTAGCTGCTGGTGAATACACAAGTGTTCATAGTTGCTACTAGGATCCAGTTGCTATGACTCAAATTTGATTATTGGGTGCTCTCCAAGAAATTGTCACCAAGCTACAATTTCATTTACTATGGTGCAACAATTTAGATCTTGATCAGCAAGCCTACTATGAGGCAACCTGTAGGTTAATATAGCCTCAGCTCAAACGGAGATTTAGCCCCTACCATATAGTTGGAACTCCAAAAGATTTATGGTGACCAGTTTTGAATGGATAGCCCAATAGTCTGATCTGGCCCGGGCCTAAGCAGTTTTCCAGCCTTGCTTGCTGACCCTTACGGCTGCAACTGGAACATGAATACCCTTACAGTCGTTTGGTTGTCGTATTATGGGGATAAATTATTGTATCGGATTAAAATTGGTCTAATTGTGTCTTATACTATGTTTATTAGTTAAAATTGTATAGTACTATTTTAAATTCATATATCAATCGTATATTTTTAATACTCTACATCCGTACTAATAGGTCTATTTCAATACTACCAATAGATATGGTCTTATAATTCAAGTGGGATGTATTATATTTCAAATTATTTTTATATCCCCGTAACCTTATAATCTCCTGCTTTTCTCCTCCTCTTACGCATGTCTCTCACTCCCACTACGACTATTTTATGCAGAGGACTTGGGTTTCTCTTCTTCAACAAAATTCAAACAAAGATTGAGGTTAAATTGTATGTAGTCATATATTTTGTCCATATATATGATATTAGAATGTATTATCTCATACAATCTTTTTTTCATTAATATGACAACCAAAAGACCCTTAAAAAATATGACGCTATGTTGCTTGAGTATCATGGGATAGAATAAACTGATCCTAGGGATTCAGAGAAAGTTATTTTAGTTTATCATGCAGTTAAGGACAAATCGGCCCTCATAAAGTAGCAGCGGACAATGCAAAAAAACTACGTCTACTAAGTATGGCATCAGGGAGAGGGGATAATGAATGGTGGGTTGAGACTAGAGGTGCAACTTGGGCGGACTAATTCGATTTTTACTCAAACCCGACCCAAAAAAATTAAGGCTTGGACTAGGGTTTTTAATACTTTGATTGGACTTGGGTAAAAAAATCTCCACCTGAATTCAATTTGGACGGGGCTATGGTTGAGCCATCGGGTTCACGGGTTGAATCCGAATATTAAAATTGGGCTCAACCTGATTTAATAATCGAGTTCAACCCGAATTAATACTATATAAATATAATTTTTGGGTTAATCTCAACTCAAGTGTGCGCCTCCCTTAGACCCTCACTCACTCTCAGTCTCTCTCAAGGATTTTGGTTGTGCAAGAATTTTGTTTAAGCAGTGAATTCTATGTTTGAGCAGTGAACTAGATGTTTGTGCAAGGATTCTGGTTGTATTTATTTGTGTTCTGTATGATTGTGGTTGCATTATCTCAAACATTGAGTTTTTAATATTATGGTTTTTATGTTAAAAACTTGATTGACATAACCCGAAATCAGCCCATAAAATAACCCGTAATCATTTACCCGAATTCAACCTCAGTCCGCCCGAATTAAACTCGGGCAGTGCTCGGATTGAGTTTCTCAATCCGAAGTAGGGTTAAGGTTTGTGTTAGGATTAAAGATTATATACTTAGGGTTGAGTTAGGATTGACAGTCCAACCCGTCCGAGTTGCACCTTTAGTTCAGATCCGTATCCCTTTGATGAAAGAGGGGATAATGAAGGAGCAGACTACTACGGTACCAAAATAGAATATTCAGCACCATACCGAAAAGTTACGATTAAGATAATTGATGGAAAAATTACAATATTAATGACAAATTTATAATAATAGTGGATAAAATTAAAACATTAGTGAACAATTTACAACAGTAGTGGACAAATTACCATAATATTGGTTAAAATTACAACATCAGTGAACAATTTACAACAATAGTGAGCAAAATTACAACATTAATGAACAATTTACTATAGTAATGGACCAAATTACCACAATAGTGGGCAAACTTTTACCACCATTTGAAGTATAAGAACTATATTATGTGGGTTTGTGAACGATCACTAATATTAATTAATCGATCAAGTAGTTGCACATTGAGGACAAGATTACAACATTAATAAAAAATTTACAA
Organism: Ilex paraguariensis; assembly: GCA_963454935.2. Taxonomy (NCBI): domain Eukaryota; kingdom Viridiplantae; phylum Streptophyta; class Magnoliopsida; order Aquifoliales; family Aquifoliaceae; genus Ilex; species Ilex paraguariensis. The sequence continues at coordinate 34,896 of CAUOFW020001430.1, forward strand.
CATTAGAGGACAAAATTACAACATTAATAAAAAATTTACAACAGCAGTGGGCAAAATTACCAAAATTGTGACAAACACTACAACATCAATAAACAATTTATAAGATTAGTGAAAAATTTACAATAGTAGTGAGCAAATTTACTACAATAGTGGGCAAAATTACAATATCAATAGAAAATTTACTACAATAATAGACAAAATTACTATAATATTGAGAAAACTTTAACCACCATTTGAAGTATCAGAACTATATTCAGTAAGTTTGTGATCAATCGCTAATATTGACTTATCGATCAAGTAGTTGCACATTAAGGGCAAAATTATAACATTAATGAAAATTTTATTACAATAATGTACAAAATTACAACATTAGTGAAAAATTTACAATAATAATTGACAAAATTACCACAATATGGGCAAAATTACAATATTAGTGGAAAATTTACAATAATAGTGGATAAGATTAGACCATCAATGAACAATTTACTATAATAATAGATAAAATTACTACAATAGTGGGCAAAATTTAACCAATATGCTAGTAAAATTTTAACCAATATTAGTAAACAATCGTAATATTAATCAAAACAGTTATAAATTAACATCAAAACTTGTAAATTTATCCATAATTATTGTAAATTGACCTCTCAAAAGTGGTAAATATGCCCCTAATTGTGGTAAATTGCCCACAATTTCGCTAAATCTCACTCTATTGACTTGTGATCGATCATATACATTTTTGATTGATCACAAGTATGAGTGTCAAACGTGTTGGGTTAAAAAATTACGTGTCGAATTAAACGGGTGACGGGTAAAAAATATATAAACTCGTACACGACACGTTTAATAAACGGATAAAAAAATTTCAACACAACACAATACAACCCGTTTAATAAATGGGTAACACGACACGATTTGTTTAACCTGTTTAATTTTTAAAAAATTTTATCAACAAATTTTAATATTCAACATTTTTTTTATTGTCAATTGCACTTACCTTAAAAAAGAGGATTTTTTAGTCAAATTTTTTAAAAATAAGACTTGAAGGCTTAAAAAAAAAAAACCAAGAGACCATTGTCTTTTATAGGAAACTCAATCCTCCTTATCTCCCCTCATTTCCCAATTTGGGACAAAAATAAAAAGTATTGGTTTACTTTTGTCTTTGAAGTGCTCCTCATCTCCTCTCATTTGTCTTTGAACTACTACTTTATTATTATTTTTTTTTATTGATTTCTTTACTTCTTTTTTTTCTTGCTAATTTTTAAAAATAATTATTAATTTATTAATTTATTATTTTTATTTAAACGGGTAAACGTGTAATAAACGGTTTGACAGGTCTCACCCGAACACGACCCATTTATTAAACGTGTTTGGTGTGTCAACTCGTTTCTCACCCAAACCAGCTTAATTCGTGTCGGTTAATTGTGTCGTGTTGAATTTTGACAACCCTATTCACAAACTTACAGTTTTTCAAAAATTTTTGGGAAAGACTACTTCAACCTTGCGATAGTTTACAAGATCTTAGGATAGATCGCAAATATTTTGGAGATAAAAAAATAATAATTTTGATATATTCTAAAAAATAATAATAATTGTGATATACTCCAAATAATAATAATTGGGATATATTGCAAAAATTCACTTTCACCAAATTAATAAAAAATACCTTTAATTTTATTTCTAAATTTTGATTTCATAAAATTAACCCCAAATTGACCGCCTATTTTAGTAAATAAACATTAAAATTCATGAATTTAATGACTGTCAATTTTATCAAATTAACATTGAAATTCTAAAATTTAAAAATTTAATTTCATCCAAATAAATACCAAAGTAACATTCGATGAAATTAAATTTTAAATTTGATTTCTACCTTTAAGTTTCCAAATTTGAATGAGGAAAACCACTTTTGAGGGAGACTACTGCAATTTTACGTCATATCCCAAACTTTTGGGATAGATCACAAATATTTTGAATAGAAATAATAATAATAATTTTGATATATTCTAAATAATGCTAGCAACACCAAAAAGCTGCAACATTCGAATTAATATAATTAATATTTTATTTTATCAAATTAAAACCGAATAATAAGTTTAATTTTGTCAATTCAAAATTCACTTTCACCAAATTTAATAAAAAATTAACCTTTAATTTTATTTATTAAGCTTTGATTTCATAAAATTAACACCAAATTGACTGCCTATTTTATTAAATAAACATTAAAATTCATGAATTTAATGTTTATTTTCATCCAATTCATCAAATTAATCCCAAATTAACATTCAATATCATAAATTTAAAATTCATATTCATCAGATTAATACTAAATTCACCTTCAATTTTATTTATTAACATTCAATTTCATCCAGATAAAAACCAAATTAACTATTACTTTTATCAAATTAACATTGAAATTCTAAAATTTAAAATTTAATTTCATCTAAATAAACACCAAATTGACATTTAATTCATTCAATTACAATTAAATTTCATCAAATAAAAAATAAATTAGCCTCCAATTTAATTTATGTATGGTTTCATAAATTTAACACCATTTAGACAACCAATTTTATCAAATTAACATAAAATTTTATGAATTTAACATTCAATTTCATCGAATTAAATAAATCAACACTAAATTAAAATTCGATATCATCAATACAAAATTTAATTTCATCAAATTAATATCAAATTCACTGTCAACTTTATTTATTAAAATCCAATTTTATCAAATTAACACCAAATTGACCATTATTTGCCCAAATTCAATTTCATCAAATTAATATCAAATTCACCTTCAATTTTACTTATTAAAATTCAATTTCATCAAATTAAAATCAGATTGACAGACAATTTTATCAAGTTACCAATCAATTGCATCCAATTTGATGACCAATTCATTAAATCAACACTAAATTAACATTCAATTTCATTAAATCAATACCAAATTAATTGTCAATTTTATCACATTAATATCAAAATTCATCAAATCGACAATCAATTCCATCCGATTAAGATTCAATTCATTAAATTAACATAAATTAATATTCGATTTCATCAATAAAAAATTAATTTCTTCAAATTAACACAAAATTAATCTTCAATTTTATTTTTTACAATTATTTTTTTAATTAAACCTCGACAATACGAGGATAAATATTATTAATGCCAAATAAAAATTACAAGAAACTAGAGGGGGACATTTAAACCTTACCCCTTTAAAATATTACAATACCCATAAATCCATAATTCCATTTAAAAAATAAGGGAAAATGACTACTGCTTTTGAGAAAGTCTTCATGCATTCTTGTCCCCATCGTGAGTCCCTTCTTAATGACTAAATTGCATGCTTGAATCCTCCATGAATCCCACGTTTGGTTCAAAAAGCAGTAGCTGAAAATCCTCCATTTAATGGTTAAATCCATATGGATTTTTTTGCTTTGGAATTTTGAAGGCTAGCTTGGATTTGGAACTAGTCATTATTGTTGAATTTTCCATGGCTGGGATATTTTTTAACACCAACACTAAGCATCTGGCTCCTCTTTTTTCTCTTCCAATCTTATTGAGTATTGACAGTAATTTTTTGGACGATGTCATAAAAGAATTAAAATCATATTCTCGAGCCAAAGTCTCCTCCTCACCATCGGAGTAAAAACCACTTGTGTGCTTGTAAAGAGAAGACTCTTTAATATAGTCATCCTTAGAACAAATCCCCTTTAGCTTTAGGGCTTTGTGAATCTCTTCTCTTGACATGCTTGGAACAATATCCCCTTGACTATGAATATTCTTATGAACTTTTGCCACCATTTCTTGAGTAATGGAATCCAGCACAACATCCACCGACAAAGGTTCAAAATCTTGCAAAGAATAAGAAGCGTAATCCGACAAAACCTGAATCAAGGATAAGAACTCATCGATTCCATCATCCGAGACATCTTCAGAAGTAGTTGCAGTTTCACCACTCTTAAGTAATTGATCATGGACAGAACTAATGAGATCCTCTCTCCTTTCATAACTTCTATTAACATTGATTTCTTGCATAGGTTGGTTACCATTGGCTGCTCCTGAGACCCCATCAACTCCAATATTAGTACCTAAATCATTCATTGATCGCTCAGAATGGGCAATAGGTGGAATAACTGGGACAACAATCATATCCTCACTCTGCTGATGCTGAACTACGACCATAAAATTGGGAACACAGACAGAAGAATCTGCATGCTTTCCCTCCTCTAGAACTAAATTTACAGCTGGACGTGGGCATTGTTCAGTATTTGCTCGTGGGAGTTGAATAACAGAATCGACTAAATTTCTTGCAGGCAATTGTGCAGGAGATCTTTGCAGATTATCTTTCTCAGAATGATCACCTCTTTCCAAAATCAATGGTTGATTTGTTTTTGAAACGTTAACTGTCACTGCTACATTACCTTGGTAATCTTCATTAACTGGATTGGTTGTGATTCTTTGATCTGCTGTAGAATTAAGGGGATTTCCACCACTATCCTTTCTGGGATTCTGCTATTTCCAAATTCCCTTTTGCTGTTGTATCTTACTTTGCATATTTAGACCCTCGTTTATTACATTTATTCCAACGTACTAGATCTTCTTTCCTTTATTCGGATATGTTGGCTTCTAGACATGCGTTATTTCCTTAAGTGCTATATTTTTTCCTTCTGAGTCATCAAGCAGATTAGGAAACTTTTTCTTGCGACAGTCCTCCTCTCCATGCCCTTGCTTCATGCAACTTTTGCAAAATTTTTTGCTTTTTTCATAGACAATCTTCTACCATCTAGCTCCTTTATCCCCCAGATCCAACCAAATTCTGGATGGATTGTTCACTAATAAATTAACTTCAACACAAACTCTAGCAACTCCTGGCCTTGCCAAAGAGAGGGTTGATTGATCAAAGGCTAGAACTTTGCCAATTGGCTTCATTAACAGCTCCAAGAAAGGCTTCTTGAAAAAATTCAAAGGCAATCCAGGGAGGGAAATCCACATGGTAAAAACAGATGGTTCAATCCCAGGCACAAAAGCTGTGAACCACTTGAAGAATCTAAACAAGTAATCCGTCATAAACGTAGAATCTTTTAACCAAACATTGACATAATCTTCCTGCTTCTGAAACTTTATGAGAACATGCCTTGGGTCAAGCGATCTAACCTCAAAATTTCCTGTGAGCCTCCATTTTGATCTGATAACTTCTCTGATCATACCCAATGAAGGCCTTCCATATGCATACTCCCCAATCAATGTGTACTACAATGATTTACTGGAATCTCTAACCTCCTCATTTGTGAAGTAAAACGTTGGTTCACCCTCATAAAAAATGACTTGTTTGTCAAGATTAAGTGTTGATTTCTCCTCCAAAATAGGTAAAGATGATTGCCGTAAGAGAGAGGCATATGTGGGGATAGGATTAATTTATATATCTGGTGGTTTTGGGGGGATATTGGATGAACTTGGTGATGCACTCATGAATAGGATTGTTTTTTACAATTCAATTTCATAAAATTAACACCAAATTGACAATCAATTTTATTAAATTAACATTAACATTCATGAATTCGACATTCAATTTCATCCAATTGAGATCCAATTCATCAAATAAACACCAAATTAATATTTAATTTCTTAAAAACCAAGAATCAAATGTTAAATTGATTATCTTTTGTGATAATCTGATGAATTGAATTTTAGTTGGATGAAACTAAATGTTAATTTGATAATTTTATTGTTAATTGTATGAAATTGAATGTCAATTTGATGAATTGAATATTAATTTGAAGAAATTTACGGTCATTTTGAATGTATATCAGATGAATTAAATTTTAATGGAATTAAATTGAATGCAAATTTAGTAGAATTGAAGGTTAAATTACGAAATTTGGTGATAATTTGAAGAATTGAATATTAGTTGGATTAAATTTAATGTATAACCTATGAATTAGAATTTGATGCAATTGAATGTCAAACTGATTATTTAATTGTTAATGGGATGGAATTGAACATGAATCTAATGTTAGTTTGGTGAATTGAATATTAATTGAATATAATGAGATGTTAATGTGATGTCAAATTGATGAATTTAATGTTAGGTATTTGAATTTGGATGTAAATTTTATATCAATTTTGATGAATTAAATGCTAATCGAATGAAATTGAATGTTAATTTGCTGTTGGTTTTATGAACTTAGTGTTTATTGGATTATTTTTAATGTTAATTTGATGAATTGAATGTTAATTCGATAATAAATTAGGTGTTAATTTGATGATTTAAACTTTAATTGGATAAAATTGAATGTTAATTTGGTGGAATTAAATTGTAAATTGTTGAAATTAAATATTATTTTGATAAAATTAAAGGTCAATATGATCAATCACAAAAATGTAGATTCAATCGCAATTTTTCTTAGGACAAAAAATTGTCATGAAGTACAATGATCTATCGTTTCATTTTATAATCGATCATAATCTTTCTGGTCAACAAAAAATTCTAATACTTTTATCCATTAGTGTTGTAAATATGACCTTAATTATAGTACCAAAAAAATACTTTTAATTGACATGAATTTTAATCAGTAAACAAATATAAATTTAATCGACTGATAGATCAGATTTATATCGATCAATCACAACCCCACAATAGATAATTCTGCTACTTCAACTATTAAATCTGCAACTACTTGATCGATCATCAATATTGATCGATCACAAAACCACAAAAATATAATTCTGATACTTCAAATGGAAGATGGATTTATTATAATTTGTGGTAACATTACAACGGTATAGCATACTACGATAAAGGTGAAATTTACAACAAATGAAATAAGATTACTACTTATTATAATAAGGTTATCACCACTGTGGGTAAAGTTACCACATTTAAAGGTCACATTACAAGGATTATGGGTTAATTTATGACATAAACTTAGATAACTATTGTGGACAAATTTAAAACAAGTTTGGTAAAACTATAGTGGGTAAATTTACAATTACAACAATAATGGAGAATTTAAAACAATAGTGGATAAAATTCTAATATCAATGAAAAATTTACTACAATAATGGGCAAAATTACTACAATAGTGGACAAATTTTAACCACCATTTGAAGTATCTGAAGTATATTAAGTAGGTTTGTGATCGATCACTAATATTGACTGATCGATCAGTGAAAAAATTATATCATCAGTAGAAAAATTTACAATAGTAGTGCGAAAATTTACAACATCAATGAAAAATTTACAATAATAGTGGATAAAATTATAACAACAGTGGGTAAAATTACAACAATAATAGGCAAACTTTAATCAATATGGTAGTTAAAGTACAATTGGTACTTTTAATCACATTTGACGAGTTAGTACAACAATGGAGGTATATTTACAATAAATGAAGTAAAGTTATTACGTATTAGGGTAACGTTACCACCATTATGGTAAAAGTTACCACATTTAAAGGTCACATTACAAAGATTGTGGATAAATTTGCAACAACAATGGATTAAGTTACAATCAGTAAATTTTAGTACCAAAATAATACTTTTAATTGGCATGAATTTTAATCAGTAAAAAAATATAAATTCAATCAACTGATCGATCAGATTTTATATCGATCGATCACAACCCCAAAGTAGATAATTCTGCTACTTCAACTATTAAATCTGCAACTACTTGATCGATCACAAAACTACAAAATATAGTGTTGAAACTTCAAATGGAAGATGAACTTTCTATAACTTGTCGTAACATTACAACTATATAGCATACTACAGTAGAGGTGAAATTTACAACGAATGAAATAAGATTACTACCTATTATAGTAAGGTTACCACCACTGTGGGTAAAGTTACCACATTTAAAGGTCACATTACAAGTATTATGGGTTAATTTATGACATAAACTCAGTTAACTATTGTGGACAAATTTACAACAACTTTGGTAAAACTATAGTGGGTAAATTTACAATTACAACAACAATGGAGAATTTAAAACAATAGTGTGTAAAATTCTAACATCAATGAAAAATTTACTACAATAATGGGCAAAATTACTATAATAGTGGGCAAATTTTAACCACCATTTGAAGTATTAGAAGTATATTAAGTATGCTTGTGATCGATCACTAATATTGACTAATCGATCAGTGAAAAAATTATAACATTAGTAGAAAAATTTACAATAAAAGTGGGCAAATTTACAACAATAGTGGACAAAATTACAACAACATTGGATAAAATTAAAACAACAGTGGGCAAACTTTAATTAATATAGTGGTAAAGGTACGATTGATACTTTTAATCACATTTGACGAGTTAGTAAAACAGTGGAGGTATATTTACAATAAATGAAGTAATAGTTACTACCTATTAGGGAAAGGTTACCAACATTATGGTAAAGGTTACCACATTTAAAGGTCACATTACGAATATTGTGGATAAATTTACAACAAAAATGAGTTAATTTACAATCAGTAAATTATAGTACCAAAAAGTTAATTTTAATTGGCATGAATTTTACTCAGTAAAAAAATATAAATTCAATCGACTGCTCAATCAGATTTTATATCGATCGATCACAACCCCACAATAGATAATTCTGCTACTTCAACTATTAAATCTGCAACTACTTGATTGATCATCAATATTAGTCATCGATCAAAAAACCACAAAATATAGTTCTGAAACTTCAAATGGAAGATGGATTTACCATAATTTGTGGTAACATTACAACGGTATAGCATACTGCAATATAGGTGAAATTTCCAACAAATGAAATGATTACTACCTATTATAGTAAGATTACCACCATTGTGGGTAAAGTTACCTCATTTAAAGGTCGCATTACAAGGATTATGGGTTAATTTATGACATAAATTCAGTTAACTATTGTGGACAAATTTACAACAACTTTGGTAAAACTATAGTGGGTAAATTTACAATTACAACAATAATGGAGAATTTAAAACAATAGTGGGTACAATTCTAACATCAATGAATAATTTACCACAATAATAAGCAAAATTACTACAATATTGGACAAATTTTAACCACCATTTGAAGATCAAAAGTATATTAAGTAGGTTTGTGATCGATCACTAATATTGACTGTAGATCAGTGAAAAAATTATATCATCAGTAGAAAAATTTACAAATAGATGTGGGTAAATTTACAACATCAACGAAAAATTTATAACAATAGTGGACAAAATTACAACAATGGATAAAATTATAATAGTAGTGGGCAAACTTTAATCAATATGGTGGTAAAAGTACGATTGGTACTTTTAATCACATTTGACGAGTTACTACAACAGTGGAGATATATTTACTATAAATGAAGTAAAGTTACTACCTATTAGGGTAAGGTTATTACTATTATGGGAAAAGTTACCACATTTAAAGGTCACGTTACCAAGATTGTGAATAAATTTACAACAAAAATGAGTTAATTTACAATCAGTAAATTATAGTACCAAAAAGTTAATTTTAATTGACATGAATTTTAATCAGTAAAAAAATATAAATTCAATGGACTGTTCAATCAGATTTTATATCGATTGATCACAACCCCACCGTAGATAATTCTGCTACTTCAACTATTAAATCTGCAACTACTTGATCGATCATCAATATTAGTCATTGATCACAAAACCACAAAATATAGTTTTGAACTTCAAATGGATGATGGATTTACTATAACTTGTGGTTACATTACAACGATATAGCATACTACAATAGAGGTGAAATTTACAACAAATGAAATAAGATTACTATCTATTATAGTAAGGTTACCACCACTGTGGGTAAAGTTACCACATCTAAAGGTCACATTACAAGGATTATGGGTTAATTTATGACATAAACTCAATTAACTATTGTGAACAAATTTACAACAACTTTGGTAAACTATAGTGGGTAAATTTACAATTACAACAATAATGGAGAATTTAAAACAATAGTGTGTAAAATTCTAACATCAATGAACATTTTACTACAATAATGGGAAAAATTATTGCAATAGTGGGCAAATTTTAACCCCCATTTGAGGTATCAGAAGTATATTAATTAGGTTTGTGATCGATTACTAATATTGACTAATCAATCAGTTAAAAAATTATAACATCAGTAGAAAATATTATAATAAAAGTGTGCAAATTTACAACATCAATGAAAAATTTACAACAATAATGAATAAAATTACAACAGCAATGGGTAAAATTACACCAGTAATGAGCAAACTTTGATCTATATGGTGGTTAAAGTACGATTGATACTTTTAATCACATTTGCCGAGTTAGTACAACGGTGGCGGTATATTTACAATAATAAATGCAGTAAAGTTACTACTTATTAGGGTAAAATTACTACCCTTAAGTTACCACATTTAAAGGTCACATTATGAAGATTGTGTACAAATTTACAACAAAAATGAGTTAAGTTACAATCAGTAAATTATAGTACCAAAAAAATACTTTTAATTGGCATGAATTTTAATCTTTAAAAAAATATTAATTCAATCGACTGATCCATTAGATTTTATATCGATCGATCACAACTCCAGAGTAGATAATTCTACTACCTTAACTATTAAATCTACTACTTTAACTATTAAATCTGCAACTACTTGATCGATCATCAACATTAGTCATCGATCCCATAACCACAAAATATAGTGTTGATACTTGTGGTAACATTACAACGGTATAGCATACTACAATGGAGGTGAAATTTACAACAAATGAAATAAGATTACTACCTATTATAGTAAGGTTACCACCACTATGGGTGAAGTTACCACATTTAAAGGTCACATTACAAGGATTATGGGTTAATTTATGACATAGACTCAGTTAACTATTGTAGACAAATTTACAACTACTTTGATAAAACTATAATGGGTAAATTTACAATTACAACAATAATGGAGAATGTAAAACAATAGTGGATAAAATTCTAACATCAATGAAAAATTTACCACAATAATGGGCAAAATTCCTACAATAGTGGACAAATTTTAAGCACCATTTAAAGTATCAGAAGTATATTAAGTAGGTTTGTGATCGATCACTAATATTGATTGATCGATTAGTGAAAAAATTATAGCCTTAGTAGAAAAAATTACAACATCAATGAAAAATTTATAATAATAGTGGATAAAATTACAATAACAGTGGGTAAAATTACAACAATAGTGGACAAACTTTAATCAATACAGTGGTAAAAGTATGATTGGTACTTTTAATCACATTTGATGAGTTAGTACATCAGTGGAGGTATATTTACAACAAATGAAGTGAAGTTACTACCTATTAGGGTAAGGTTACCATCATTATGAGAAAAGTTACCACATTTAAAAGTCACATTACAAAGATTGTGGATAAATTTACTAAAACAAATGAGTTAATTTACAATAGAAATGAGTAACATTACCCGAATAGTGGTAAATTCATCTTAAATTATCATAAATTCACCAAAATAATTGTAATATTATTACAAATGATGGTATTTTTGATCCAAATATCATTCAATTCATCAAATCATTGTTTAAATTCTTTAAATTAACATTTAATTAATCAAATTAACACTAAATTAACATTGAATTCGTCTACTTAACACTAAAATTCATCCAATTAATATCCAATTTTATAAAATTAATATTTAATTCATCCGATTCGTATTCAAATTCATCCAATTAACATTCAATGTCTCAAATTAACATCTTAAATCATCCAATAAACATTCAATTCATTAAATTAGCACCAAAGGCCACTACAATTTTATCCGATTAACAGTCAATTACATTCAATTAATATTTAATTCATCAAATTGACACAAAATTATTATTCAATTTATCAAATTAATATTCAAATTTAACTGATTAACATTAAATTTATCAATTGAACATTCAATTCATTCAATTGATATTTTATGCATCAAATTAAAATCAAATTTACATTCAACTCATTCAATTTATATTCAAATTCATCACATTAACACTCAATTCATCAAATTAGCATAAAAATCATCCAATAAACATTCAAGTCATCAAACCAATGCCAAAGTAATGCAATTTCATCAAATTTATATCAAATTAACATCAAAATTTTCCGATTCAGGTTCACATAATTAATATTCAATCCACCAAATTAATAACAAATTAACATTCAATTACATTCAACTAATATTTTTTTTTTTTGTAAAAATTTAAACAATTAACGTTCAATTCATTAAATTTACATTCAATTCATCAAATTAACATTCAAATTTATCAAATTTATATTTATTTGTATCCAATTAATACCAAATTAATATTTAGTTCATCCAATTTATATTCAAATTCCTCTAATTAACAATCAATTTATCAAATTAACATCCAAAATCATCCAATAAATATTTAATTCATTAAATTAAAACTAAAGTAACCTGCAATTTTATCCAATTAACATTCAATTCATCAAATTAACATCCAAATTCATCCAATTAATATTTAGTTCTTCCAAATACATTAATATTAAGTTTATCAAATTATTATTCAATATCATCTAAATACATTCAATTTATCAAATTAACAATAAAAAAATATTCTAATTCTTCAAATTGATTTCAATTTCATCAAATTAACATTCAAATTCAATTAATTGACATTAAATTTATCAAATTAACATCAATACTAATATTTAATTTTTCAATTTAAACATTTATTTTCACTAAATTGACCTTCAATTTCATCCAATTAAGGTTCAATATCATCAATTAAAAATTTAATTTCATCAAATTAAAATTAAATTGACCATATATTTAGTTTATTAACTTTTGATTTCATCAATTTAACACTCTACTGCATTTACATATTTAATTTCATCAAATTAAAATTTAATTTAATTTAATTTTTATGAAATTTACCTTCAATTTTACCAAAATAATATTTAAATTAATCAATTTAAAATTTTAATTTCATCAAATTAAAAACAAATTGGTCTTGAATTTTAATTTAATAAATTTAATGCTAACCTGATGAATTTGAATGTTAGTTTGATGAATAAATGTTTTATATATTAAAATTTCAGTTGATTAAAATTCGTACATATTAAAATTTGACCCAATTAAAATAAATTCGAGTTGATTATATTTTATTTTTTTATGTATTAAAATTCGAGTTGATTTAAGCTCAACCTGAGGTACTAGTGCTAATTAAAATTCGGTTTGAGTCGATTGAATTTGTATTTTTTTATTTATTAAAATTTGTGTCAATTAAAATTAGATCCAAGTTGATTAAAATTTGTATGTATTAAAATTTGAGTAAACTAAAATTTATATATTTTTTATGTATTAAAATTTAGGCCGATTAAAATTCAATGTGAGTTAATTAAAATGTGATGAGAGCCGATTAAAAATAAATTTTGATTGGCTCGAATTAAATTTTATTTGACTCAAATTTTAATAAGTAGAAAAATCTAATTTTTAATTGAATCAAATTTTAATATGGCGGAAATAAATTTTAATTAGCTTGAATTAAATTTTGATCAACACAAATTGAAATAAATAAAAAAGATAAACTCAATCGACTTGAATTGAATTTTAATCGGTGCGAGGCACTAGCAGCTCATGTTGAGATCAAATCAACACAATTATAGTATGTAAAAAAAAAATAAAAGGTGATTTTTTTATTAATTTGGTAAAATTGAATTTTGTGATTTATCCCAATTTATTTTGAATATATCAAAATTATTATTATTTTTTAGAATATATTGAAATTATTATTTGGAATATATTGAAATTATTATTATTTTTTTATCTCCATATTGTTTGCCATCTATCCAAAGAGCTAGAGATCTTTTACAAGGTTGTAGTAGACTCTCCCAAAACTTATTGAAATGTAGTAAGTTTGGAATCGATCACAAATATCTATCATCGATCACAAGTCATTAGAACTTTGTGAAATTAAATTTTATGAATGTTTGTGATTAACCACAAGAACTTGTGATCTATCACAAAGTTACTGTTGTGTCCGCCAAATGTGGTTTTCTCGCAAAATTTTGGCAATGTACAACTGATCGTATTTAAAAAAAGGCATATTACCAAATTTTTGTGATCAATCTTATGTTTTTGCGATCGATCATAATACTATATTTTTTGTGATCTATTCCAATAGATTAGGATCTATTGCAAAAGTTTAGAATATATATTAAAATGTTAAAAGAATATTTGAGATCGATCCCAACTATTTTTGATCGATCAGAGTTATCTTGACTTAATTTTTTTTGAAAGAATGTAAGTTTGGGATCGATCATAAATGTCTATGATTTATCACAAGGTTACTGGAGTGAGATTTAGCTAAACTATGGACAATTTATCATAATTAAGGGCAAATTTACCACCTTTGAGAGTCGGTTTACAACAATTGTGAATAAATTTATAAGTTTAGAGGTTAATTTATGAATGTTTAGATTAATATTACTACTATTTTTGGTTAATATTACGATATTTCTGTGTAATATTACCAGAATTAAGTGTAAATTTACGCCAAAATAGGTTAAGTTAAAACAATGGTGAATAAATTTACCACAATTGGAGAAATGTTATGACATCAAAGGAAAAATTTACTATAATTCAGGGTTAAATACAACGATTATGGATAAAATTACTAGTATATAAGACAATTTTACCATTAATTAGGGTAACATTACAACATCAAAAGAAAAATTTATTATAGCTTTGGGTTAACTTAGAATGATTGTGGATAATGTTTTTAGTATATAGACTAATTTTACTTTTATTTTTGGTAAATATTATGATAATCATGAATAGTTATACAAATTTACAGATAAATATCCGACATCAATGGAATGCACTAGTGCCATATTTATGACAAATATGGTTGAATGTGTTAATCATACTTTTACCACTATAATGGTTAAATTTGCTCACTAATTTAGTAATTTTTTCCATTAATGTTGTAAATTTTTCACTGATATTATAATTTTGTCTACTACTGTTATAAATTTTTTCACTACTGTTGTAATTTTATTTATTACTGTAATAAATTTTCTACTACTATTGTAAATTTTCACTGATATTGTAATTTGGTCCACTATTATGGTAATTTTGTCCAGTACTATTGTAAAGTTTCCACTGATATTGTAATTTTGGCAACAACTGTTGTAAACTTATAATGATTGTGGATAAAATAACTAGTATATAGACCAATTTTACTACAATAGTGGATAAATTTTTACTAGTAATTTTGGCCACAATTTTACTATCCTAAGGTTATTACTGTTGTAATTTTACCCACTCCAGTTGTAATTTTATCCATTGTTGTTTTAAATTTTTCATTCATGTCCATTATTGTTATAAATTTTTTTATTGATGTTGTAATTTTTTCACTGATCGATCACACTACAAATCTACGGAATATACTTCTGGTATTTCAAATGGTGGTTAAAATTTGCCCACTATTGTAGTAATTTTGCTTATTATTGTAGTAAAGTTTTCATTGATGTAATTTTATCTACTATTATTGTAAATATTTCATTATTGTTGTAAATTTACCCACTGTTGTGATAATTTTGCTCACGATTGTTGTAAATTTTTTATTAATGCTATAAATTTTTCACTAATTTTATAGTTTTTTTCATTATTGTGATAATTTTGTTCACTATTATCTTAAATTTTTCACTAATATTATAATTTTGTCTATTATAATCGTAAACTTCTCACTAATATTATAATTTTACTCTTAAGCAGCAGAATGTCCATTTTATCGGTATGTTACCAAAATATTCTCTTTCGGTACCGTAATCTGCTCCGATAATGAATGATGAGGGAGAGGGATAATGAATGGTAGGTTGAGACCGAGACCCCATCCCTTTGATGGCGGAAACTTAATAGTACTATCAACGAGAGTATGGCATCAGGGAAAGGGGATAATGAATGGTGGGTTGAGACGGAGACCCCTATCCTTTTGATGACAGAAACTTAATAGTACTATCAACGAGTGATTGATTAAGGGTAAGTACTTAAATACTTGTGTTTGAGTATTTATAGTTATGACAGTTTGTGGGAACTAAATTTATTCTTTAGTGCAGTAAAATTTTACTTTCGGATCCGTAGTAGGTGCGGTCAGGTCTCCTATATATAGTTATGTAGTTCTAAGAGATAATACTTCTCAGACAAATATGTGAAATAACTTATCTGTATATCTATTTCATCTATATTACTTATAAAAGTGAGCAAACTTGAAAAACTTTTACTTTCCAATATTATCTTTGTGTAATATTATTAAGTCAATTCTATCCTCATACTTAATTTTAAAATTTCTCTCCTTTATCCTTGTTAACTTTTAATCTTCTATCAATATCCAAGTAATTACTACATAGGTTTATTAGTTCAAAAATATTTTCAATTTAAAAAACCTATTAATATACCATACATAAAAATCAGCTAACTTTTTAGTTAATATTTTAATATCCACTCTACACTTTAACAATAGCAATTTGTGATGCATATATTCTTTAATATATCAATTACCACTTTAATGGCGTTGAGTGATCCCTTTCATATTCTCCTCACTTCTTACATAAAAGTGGAGATGCATTTGTTGGAACTATAATGATTGCTTCTACGGTTTAGTTAGACACTATAAATTCTGTGGAAGGAATTAATGAGTCGTTTCCTTACAAAACCTTCTCAATTTCTTTACATATGAAGAGTCCATAATAACTTCTAAATGGTTTAAATACCAATGTCTTCTCTCCTTCTAAACTTCCCACCCAACAAAAAACCACAGGAATATGCACACACCCTTTGTGTTCAAATCAACCATGGATGAAAAACTTCAAAAATCTTGAATTGGATAACTCAAAGGAAAATGGAGAACAACACAAACACAGAGACAAGGGTGAAGAATATGATGATGCATGATTTGATGAATAATATGAAGATGTACATGGGCAAGTGAGTCAATTAGAGTTTAATTAGAGCAAAGCTAAGAGGTTCCAATAATTGCAATTAGAAACACTATCAATAAATTTGCCACTTCAGGTGCTAGAGACTAATCTTCAACCCAAATTTGGCGATACCTCTTACCTACTCTTAGTCTCGGGTATGACGAATTATATCACAATTATTCAAGTTCCTTATGAGTAAGCACCCAATTTTTTTTGAATGTGACTTTTTGTATTGATATGTTATTTATAGATTTTTATATTTCCTCTAAACTACTTCTTGTTAAGATCAGATTGATCATTATATTTTGTTTCAGACTTATACATACATCTAGATATAGTTGATGTGTCTATAATTAATATATTGATGAATTCCAACTAATAGAGGTGTCAATGGAATATACTCTGCAAGCACTTGACACTGTCGAATTTAAGATCAAGAGGTCTTACACTCTTCACTCAGTTTAAGGTGCTCATAACATTACTAACTTTGAATGGGACATTAGATTGTTTCTGCATGAGTTTGTAGTTACTCTTGTTAAGTAATTTTTTGGAAACCAAATTTTGTTCTATGAGGTACATGTTTTAATTGTGTATAATACATTCATGTTTTGTATTCTGAAAATTAGTGGTGAGGTTGTTTGTGACACTGATTTCATTTTCTTCTGGATGATTCTTTTTATACCGGGTTATAATGAGCTTCTAAGGTGATTTAGTCATGGCTTAAATTTATTCTTAAATAAGAGGAACATGTTTTATGTGTATTTCTAATTATTAATAGAGATTTGGGTTTACTAGAATTCATAATACATCCAAATGAGGGCTTTGGATAGTGAAAAATGCATGATAGTCATTCTTGTTCCATGAGAAAGCAACAAATTTTGCTGAGGATAACGGTTGCAAAGAAACCTAAAGCTAAAGATCAGAATAATATGGAAATGACAGGTGAAGAGAAGCAGAGGCTCATCAAAAACCTTCAAACCATACCTTCAAAAAACTTGATGCGTGTTCAAATAATTAGGAGGAGGAATATGACGCTTTTCCAGCTTGATGATTATTCATTATTATAAGATAGAAGTGGGCATATACAGTGACGTTGTAGCAGTTGGTCTACTATATGGATTCACATTGAAAAGTGTCCCACAAACTCTTGTACGTGGCACATGTTTTACAAATATAATTATGTGTCTTTCTTATTTGGTACCTATTCATATTGAAAAATTACTCTAATGATCATCCAAGTGATTTTTTTTTTGTGTGTAATTTGACATCGTCAAAGTAGAAGAAAAATATAATGCACATTCAAGGTTACCAACACAGCGGTTTTTGGGCAATTGACAAATGTATAGATTGGGGAATCTTAACTCTTGCACATATAAAACAAAAATACAAATAAATAACCAAAATTGTATAAATACTAATCAATATTCTAAAGAAAGTGTTATTTGGACCTAATTAGGCGATCTAATTTGAGGACCTAATCAATATAACTGTTGTATTGAAAGTGAGTTTCATCTTATATTGAAACTCATAACAAAGACAATGATTGTATTGAATTAAATTCCTGATTAAATTCTCAAACTAGGTCTCAATAACATTGATCAAATTCTAAATTTAGTCATATTTTATTGCCCTTGTAAGACAATATAAGACTAATTATGCTCCTGTGCATTTAAACAACTAAATTACCCCCAAAAAACTCCTTCAATACTACCAATGGTACAATTAGATGCTTGTATTATAAGGTGAAACAATAGTTAAAAGTCATGACCTTATGGGATTAATTGTTATTTGACTTATAACTTTTTAGCTCACCTAACAAAACATCGCATACCAGACAACTAAGCTATACGTTATTACTATCATATTCACATAGAGAGGCATACCCGAATCCACACCCAAGATAAACATAGTTTATCTCATCATTAGTTGAGTGTAATTCTTTCATGTTAATAACATTTTGGTTCTTAAAGTATGTATTTTTTATCATTTTAGTCCTCATTGTATTAATTTTGTCAATTTAGTTCTTAAAGTATGCAATCTGTGCCACTTGATCCCTAATCAGACAATCCGTCAAGTTTTTTAACAGAAGTGACAATGTGTTATTTTTTTAGATGACATCACATGCCTAACACATGATTATTTCTTCAAAAACTAATGATCCATCTACATATGGACCAAAATAATACGAATTGAATACTTTAAGGACTAAATTGACAAAATTGATATAATGAGAATTAAAATGACAAAAAATACATTCTTTAAAGACCATTCTAAACTGGTGGTTTCTAAGCTATTATCAACAGATTGTTTTACTCTATGTTTTATTGTGACTTTCTTGTTTTGAGCAACTGTTAAGAATAGCTCAAAACCATTTCGTTTTACAGCTTTTCATTTGCTTGAAAAAGTGGTAGATGGGTATAACATTTAATTTGAGTATTTGTGTTTGTTGAGCATTTGTGTACGGATTATGTTTTAGATAGATTATGGCTAGATTAGTTGGTTGATTGATTTAGTAACAAAAAGACTTCCATTTACAATTGTATTATTAATGCTGGAAATTAGTTTGGTAATAAATAAAAATTTATTGTAATAAATTTGGGAGTTATAAACTATGAGTTTTGTCTTTGTTCAATACTTTCCGTTTAATAAAAATCATATTGGCAAACACATATTCAAATTCTTCAATCTTGAATACTAAAACTACAAACTAAAGGTAAACAAATAATAATGATAAGTCAAATTAGTTCACGTGCAACTACTGGTTTATAAGAAAAAACCTAACAGTACTCATAATTTGGAAGTTTCTTCCTGGGTTGTCAATTTACTGTTTCTCTGTTCAATGTGTCTGCCAACAGAAAATTTATTCAACTCCTTCGGAATTATTTTTGTGATAATATTTTGAATATTATCAAGAATAATAAAAAATTAAGAGGCAAAGATTTAAAATGCACAATAATTTTATCGGATTTTTCGCATTTTATTACCTTATTAAGCTCATTTTTGAAAATGTTGGACAAGATCTCGAGAAATAAGTGCAACAGAGTCTTCTCTCCGTCCTAAAAAATTGATTCTCGCAACCCAACTCATGACATATCCAAATAAACACTTCGCGTCACTCTCCCACCTCTCAAAAGGTTCTTCAATTATTTTCGCACGAAAAGCTTGCCTTCTTACTTTCCCATTGTTTCTTTTTCTTTGTAGTCAGCTAGAAAGACTCCGTACAACAACTAAAATGATTGCTTCCACTTTAACAAGGTCCAAAGAGAGGATGTGGTCGTAGATGAAGATGGAGGAAATGAAAAAGAAAATGTAAATCCTAATGATCACAAGAATTGGGAAGTGACAAGCAATGAGATGCAAATTTCGTGATTGCTATTTCACCAAACATTGTGGGATATAGGAGGATTCCACACTAAGACTTGAAAATATACCATGATATGATATGTGTTAGACAATTTTAAACAAAAAAAAGTGTTATATATGTGAGAATTCAATCTCACGTTGACTAAATTTTTAAAAGTATTTGAGTATATATATATATATATATATCTAGTGTTATCTAGCATTTGAGTTAAAGTGAGAGCTTAGAGTTCTCACGTGCGCAAGGGTGAGACAAGCAGAAGAGATTTCTAATATTTACGTAACACTGACCAGTATAGTTCACACCCGGTTTGCGAAGAATACCAAAGGTTCTAAAGGCTACTTTTCCAACAATTATTTTTTATTTAATTTTCATAGTTACTATCTGATTAAATATGAGAGTAATTACGGAATATTAAACACCTATATTTTCTATTTATATATTTGCATAAATCAGTATAGAAATATACAATCGGAATATCTACTATATTCTACTCTACTACGTAAGTTTGTGGGCAAAATTGAAATGTGATCTGAGTGAAACAACAATCAATATGTTAGGTTGTTGTTTTTTGAAAACAACGCGTTGTTACCTTTTATGCTGTGTTTTTTCATAAAACAGCACGAATCGTCTTCAGAGAGTGACCTAACGCGGGCCTCACCTTGCCATACATTTTATCTCTCGGTTTCTATTTTTTCCAACAATATTTAGTTTTTTTCAAGTTTTAGTTTGGAAGCTTAAAAAGAAGAATGTCACCCATCTAGACCTATTTGGTATATTTTCTCTTATTTTTGGTATGCAACAATAAAATTGTTCTATTCATGGGTGTTAATAAACCACTGCAGAACATTGAGCAGAAATGTAGTGGAGAAAGAGGTCCATATCCACATTTAACCTTGCACAGTAAAGAAATGGTGAATGCGGACTTCACGGCATATCGCACCACAGAAAAAGAAAGAAAGTTAAACAATCTGTCTCTCACGAAATGATCAAAATTTAGACATAAATGCATCATCGGTTTATGCGTATTTCGGTTAATTCTCTCTTCGGTTAGCTTACAAATAAGTCATTTATGCCGGAATTAGAATATTTATAAAAGATAAATCCCTCATTACTTGGTCTTAAAAGATTATCAAGAGTCGAACTTATGAGGTCTAAATTTATAATTCGTCTTTATTACCACTTAAACTATCTCTGAAATTATTTTTTTCTAGATTTAATTAGAGGCCATGGATGAATCTTCACCCTTTTCTCCTGTATCCATGGAAGTGCTATCACATTAATTTCAAGAGAAGATAGCTAATCCAGCCTTGGTAGTTTGAATTCTTAATGGGATTGCACAAAGTTTATGTAGTATACTTACCTCTCTCATACCCGTTATAATAAAATGGTTAATAGTATTTTTGGTTTATAAAATATATATTTTTTTGTCAGTTTAGTTTTTAATGTATTAATTTTGTTAATTTGGTTTCTAAAGGATTCAATTCGTATCATTTTAGTCTCCAAACTTTTTGACGAAATGATCACGTGTTACCCGTTGAAAAAAATAACATGCGATCACTTCCGTCAAAAAATTTAGCAATCTGTCAATGTAGGGATTAAAATAACATGAATTGAAAACTTTGATAACTAAATTGATAAAATTGATACATTAAGGATTAAACTGACAAAAAATACATAATTTAAAGATCAAACGTGCCATTAACCCTAATAAAAATCTTGAAAAAAATAAGGCAATATATATACTAGGATGCCTACATGGTGATGCGAGAAAATGGTATTAGAATGAAACCCATTTTTTGAGCTCACAAGAATCAGAGTAGACACGTATGGAATCGGATACACTTTCAATAAATTTTCTTCCAAATTTGATCTTTGTAATTTTTCTTCCCATAGACAATAAGATTGAGCACAAAAATGATAGATATAGAAAAGAACGATCGAGTACTATTTGCGAGAGAGAGGAAAACCAATCCCATGTCGAGTGGTAGGGAAAGCAACAAACAGCAGGCTGCAAATCACACCAATCGCAACAGGCAGTGTTGTCAGTAGCTCTTTAGCAAACTCTGACTGTTCCGGAAAAAGACACTTGATTACATTTACATCAAACAGTGCCACTGCCCCAAAAACCAGTATAGACATGAATGCATGAACAAAATCAATGACCCTGAGCTTATATTTAGCTGCTTCCTCCGGTGGGAGGGTGACCGAGCCATCGATGACCCACAGCCCCCGGACGGTGGCCACCCCGTACCGGACTTTTCCTCTTCCATCCCGGAAGCTATCGGTGAAGCAAACGAGGAAACACGAGAAGCCAATAAGGCCAATAAGGCATAAAGTCAGGGATTGGCTTACAATGGAGAGACACCTGCCTTCATGTGTGAGAACGGGAGAGAGAATTTGGAATGCCAGGACTGAACCTGTGGGGAGATGATTGGCCAAAAGGGCTGTTCCTTTGAAAGTCTTTCGAATGCCCTTTTGTGCTGGCGTCTTCGCTGGTTTTCGGTCGGCTGGTGGATCTTCCAAAAGAGGTTGCTGTTGTTCTTCTAGAGCTGCCTCATTGCTTGCATCATTTACCCTGGCGTCCATGTCTTTCTCTCTCTCCCCTTGTCTTTTGATCTCTTTCTGGCTTTTTTTGTTGGGTTTAAATCGATAAATCAATATTACAATGGAGAATCAATTATTACAATCTTCGAACGTGTTGTGGTGATGTTTACATGATTATTTTGTGATGGACCTAATGGTTGATATGCTGGTGAGGAGAGAGAGGTGTAGAGAGAGAAGTTTTCAAGAAACTAACTAGTCCAACAGACAGTCAAATTAGGTTAAAACGGGTTGTAAAAGAGTTGGCAAATGGGTTGTAAAAGAAGGTTAAAACGCCAGACCTTCATCTATAGATATTAGCATTTATAAATTGTTAAGGCTGTATTCTGACAGTTAGTAATCTAAACCACAGAGGGTGTAAATAAGGACTTGCCCAGTGTATTAACTCTAAATAGGGTGTTTTATTAGGTCAGTTTTGGTCTAATTGTCTGTTAGGATGTATTTTGGGCTTGTTAACAGCTAATAATAAATGGGGCTTTTAGCAATTTGTACCATGAAAAATTTAAAGATTTTCACTTTATACCTTTACAAATTAAATATTTTATATTACACCATTAATTTTTTATATTGTATCTTCAATGTATTAAAAATATTATAATTTGCTATTTTATTAGTTTCCGTTATTTTTTTCATTAAAAACTAACCCAGTGACACTGACAGAAAAATTAATGAAAAACTAATAAAATGGTCAAATTATAACACATTTGTTACATTGAGAGTGTAATGTAAAAAATTTAATCTTTGAGAATATAAAATAAGAATTTTGAAATCATTTAAAGGTACAAAATGCAATTCGCCCTAATAAATGGGAGAGGGGCAAAATTAATTTGGTAATGTATTGTTGGCTGCTTACTGGTTTACAGCCAAACTCAATTTGGATATCAGGATCTGAATCTCATCACTATTATTTAACCAAAAAACTTTAAACCATTCAACTTTGTTCTTTTACATATCATTATTATTTTGCACCTTGTCAAGTTAAAAACACAAATGCATGATGCCTTTCATCTCATAGTCTTATTAAATAGGGTTTTTCATACTTTGCACCTTTAAAAATTTTAAGTTTTTCACTATATACCTTTAAAGATTAAATTTTTTATATTAAACCCTTAATTTATCAAAAGTGTTATAATGTGATATTTCCGTTTTTTTTTCTGTTAAAAACCAACTTATTGATACTGGCGAAAAACTAACAGAAAAATCACATTACAACACTTTTGATACATTGAGGGTGTAATATAGAAAATTTAATTTTTGAAGATGTAAAATAAAAAATTTAAAATTTTTTAGTGTACAAAGTGCAATTCGACCAATTAGAAATATCAAGTCCACATAATTAGTTAGTTGAGGTAGGCATGTAAACGGATCAGATTCAGATCAAATTTGGACTAACCCAAATATGACAGATGAATATAAAAGCTTAATCCAAATCCGAATTCTTTTATGATCGAACGTACTAACCCAAATCCAAATTTGATTATTAACGGACATCCGATCCATTATTCCAGTCTAATCCGATAAGGATAGAATTTTAGCAGAGAAAGTTATAGTCAATTACTAATTTAATTCCCACAAAATTTTAATGAACAATGTGCCAAATTACAACTAATTTTAATCTAATTCCACAAATCAGTCACTCAATTTCAACGTCATCTGTTCAATTTCATCAAAAATACAACTAATTCAACTTCAAAAAATGAAAAAAAAAAAAAAAAACTAAGCGGGACCCATAGATTGAATTTTGAATTCTTTAACCCATCTAAAGTCCTAGCTAATCTTATTAACCTTGAGCAGATTTTACGTTGAGTTGAACCCCCAGAATATGAGCGCTTTGATTGTCCAGTAAGATGAACCCACGAAATGTACCCCCCCGAGTGTCTATTTTGTAGGACTAGTCAGTATACGTGCAAGAGAATTATTTTGAGTGATGGTTTTTGATAATGGTAGGATTGGGGAGTGGGCTGCCCACGGTAAACTCAAATTGCATCTTCACAATTACGTCCGAATGGGCTTACTGTGTCCAGAAGAAGGTAGTCCGTATCGTCAAATTCCAAAGTGTCTTCAATTTCAAGGAACATCAATGGTTGCGTCCGAACGAAATAGGTGTGTCCGGACGCACCTAGTTATGTAGGCTTAGACCTCCTTCCACCAGAATTGACCTTTAGACTTTACTGTCCAATTTACTGGTCACTTTACCAATTATGTTGATTCAGCTCAATTCACCATAGTAAATGAATCAAACACTAAAAAACCAGTCAAATCATAATATCAAGGGATAATTCATGTAATTGCTCCAAAATAATCTAATTCACCATAAAATACAGGTAAAGAAATGGTATTTGTTTATGACGAATCACACCATAAGCTCTTCTTGCCAAGCAATGTTGTCCACTTGTTCAAAATCCAAACTCATATTTTCGCAATGGGGATTGCATGGAAGCTAGAGTGGGATCTCGCCCCACTCATTGATGTGTTTCATTCGATTACAAGGCAGGGAAATACTATCAAAGGGCTTGAGATTCTCCTTTAGTTTTCAATTACCACTAGGAAACCTTCAGATTGTAACTTAATCAAAGTTAATAACACGATCAATATCAACACTAGATAATGGAAGTCTGATTGCATCAAAGATTTTAGTCTATCGAGCAGAGAAGCCGTCAAATTTCTTCAGGTTATTTTTCAAATCAACCAACAAAACCTAGTGGGCATCAAGAATTTCGTGGCATTCTTGCCATTTCTGGTACAGTGGGTCTACTTCTTGAAGAAGTCCAAGAAGCTCATCAACAAGTTGAACAAAGACTTGACAATTTTTCGTAGTCAGCAGGGGAGAAACAGATAGACTAAGAGCTGCCTAAATTCGATCCAATAGCTCATCCAATAACAAGTCTAGGGCACTTTATGCAATCTCCATCGCCAAACCTCGATTCATTTCAAATTGGAAAATGCTCTTTCAAATTATGGATCTAGGACCCAACTTGAGTGATGGAGTGAGGATAGACGGAAGAGAAAAAACCCTTTCACATCAGAGAATAATGACGAGGGACCATCTCCAGATGAAGATGCACTCGCAGAATTTTGAGTGGCAGGTTGTAAAAGCAGGAACATGATTTAAACAATAGTTTAAAAAAGAAAAAACAAAGTGACGAGACATTTCCAAGTTCTTCAAGATGAAGACACATATTCTCGGCATCAGTAAATTCTTTTACTATAATCACGATACGCACCCATCGGATCACAAGTCCCTGTTTCCCCGAGGTACTGTTCATGGGGATCAATGACACCCAGTACGTTATGTACTGACACGTATCCCTCGGGTCGGATATGGTACATCGGTCCCTACATGTACCACTCTCTCTCGGTACCGAGATGTACCCGTCCAGGATGACGTTCTCTGCTCCTGCAAAGGGTATTGATGTACAGGTCACTAGCCTAGGCTAGACTAGGTTAGCCATCATGACCTCGTCTTACATAATTGGTGTCAGAAGGCACAAGAAGGTAGGGTACACAACCAATGGGGAATGGAAGCGTGGCATATGTGTCACATCAGAGACAAAAAGACCGGATGCCCACACGGCTTGGGAAAGCAAACATTTAATTACACCATTCCCTTGATGAGACAACATTTAATGCGATAAGGCTCGGAAGTGAAAGGTAATAAATGTCCCTAAGGCTGGACATTTATTACATCATTGCCGAGAGGATCTCATTAAACAGTCGGCAGGCTGATGACATAGCCCTGGTTGCTCGGGATCCCGAGCATTTAAAAGAGAAGACATTCCTCATAGGAATCAGTGCGCACGTTGTCCGTATCTAATGATCACTTACTGACCACACTGACAGCAATCATGAGTTTTTGAGGTATAAATACTCCTCACAAAAGGCAAGATGGGGGAAAAAGGAAAGAACGTGAAACCTTTTCTCAAACTTATACTCAGTATTTTCTTCTTCCTTTCTCTCAAAAACTGACTTGATCGTCGGAAGGGATACGCCAAAAAATACTCCAGTACCCTTCTAACTTGTCTTTCTTTGTTCTAGAAACCTTCCTCAGCCTTACTGGATTGTTCTGTTGATCCACGAGGGTCTCCCATTATCGTTCCAGGCTACCATCGAACCTCAGAGGCTGTTCCAAGCAGTAGGGTTGACCATTCGACTGACTCACTCAAGTTCACCAAGGGAGATATCTGTTCTCGTGTTTATATTGTGCAAGATCCAGCCCGCACAATCTGGTGCCGTCTGTGGAAAACGACTAGTTTTCCTAGTTTCTTCTCTATAAAGAACAGTGATCACGGTGAATACTCGACAAAAAGGGAAAGGTCCCCAGCAAAGAATTCTTGAATTACGAGCTCCATGTCACCATGGAGGGAGGGATCACACTGATGGGAATAGAAATGCCTCTATTCAGTCAAGAGGGCTTACTTCTCAAACCAGTATGGGCATCAAGTCAGGAGGATTCGCCCCCTTGGCTCGTCAACTGGCGGAGGTGATCGAAGAAAAGTTTGGGGATCGATTACGATAGTTGGAAAAGGACAATGTGAACGTCCTAAGCTGGCTCAACGAATTCGCCGCCTCCGGCGAAGGGTCGAGGGACTCATTCCTTTCTTGTGGACTCCCCTCCTAGAGGCGAAAACGAAGGATCTAAGGAATCATTTAAACAACAAGGCAGAAAGCTTCAGGGCCCCAAAGCGACCAAGAGCCAACGAGCACCCTCTTAACGACCATTCCAGGAAGGCAAGGCCTTTAGCCTTGGACGACCTCCGGCGAGGATTGTCAAGACGGAGGAAAGGAGATGAGTCCGAGGAGGATTCAACCCTATCCACACGACGCCCAGGAAATAGGGGACCTATTGATGAACTCGGAGACTTCAGAAGACATCCCGTTGGGGAGAAAATTGATCTCAGAGCCCGGTTGGAATTCAGGAGAAAGAGTAAGGCTGTCTAGGATGAGGTCGAAGACGAGGTCATACAAACACCCTTTACCAGGGATATCAGAGAGATGGAGGTTCCAAAAAAGTTCATCGTGCCGAGGTTCAAAACTTATGACGGGTGGTCCGATCCCGAAGCCCACTTCAGGCAATACAAGCAAATAATGTCCCTGTATCATTCAGACCAACGGTTCCTCTGCCGAGTGTTTCCTATGAGCTTGAGGGACTCTGCGATGAAGTGGTTCAAGGCGCTTCCCCCCAACATCATTGGATCGTGGAAGGAATTGACGAGGCAGTTCCTGGCTCGATTCATTACGGGGAGTAAGCAGCCTAAAGACGTTGGATCATTGCTAATGCTCAGACAGAGGGAATCCGAGACCCTTCGCCAGTATGCCATCCGGTACTGGAAAGAGGTTAATGAGGTAGAGGGCTGTTCGAAAGTCATGGCAGCAGCGTCTTTCAGGCTCGGCTTGGCAAGGAACACGGACCTGTACCGATCCCAGACCAAAAAGACTCTCTCGGATATGGGCGAGCTGATGGCCCAGATAAACAAGTACTCTAGGATCGAGGACGAGATGGGCAACAACAAGTTCTGCTCCAACCTAAGAGAAAAGACAGGGAGCGGGAGGATACTTCCCAAAAGGGACTGCTACCCCCTCTGGGGGGGTCATTCAAAGAAGTTCACACTATGTTCAAAGAACCCATCTTCAAGTTGCTCCATAAGATCAAGCATGAGCCATTCTTCAAGTGGCCGCTCAAGATGAAGAGCGATCCCTCCACCCGTGATCAAAATGTTAGGTGTTCCTATCACCGGGATTTCAGCCATCGCACCGAAAGCTGCAGGGTATACAAATCTTTCTTGGAAAGATAGATCCGAGATGGATACTTAAAAGAATACATAGAGCCCAGGCCGAAAGAGAGACATGTCCCTGCCCCAACCAAGGAGCTGGACAATGTTATAGATGTGATCCATGTATGTTCGCTAGATCGCCCCATGTCCAAGGAACTCGAGTCCAATCTCAAGAGGGTAGCTTTTACAAGGAAGATAGCCGAGAATGACGGGGGGCCGCCCAGTAAAAAGGTCAGGATTGGCGAGCCTAGCATCACATTCTCCGACGCGGACTTGACAGGCGTAGTGACTCCTCATATTGACGCCCTTGTCATAACCCTGAAGATAAGTAAGTTCGACGTTAAGAGGGTGTTGATAGACTCCGGAAGTTCCTCGAAAGTGATGTACTCTGACACTTTAAAATGGATGGGTCTTGGTCACAAGGACCTCACCAAGGTCAGGACACCCCTCATCGGATTCAATGACTCGTTCGCCCTGCCCATAGGCAAAATCACATTGTCAGTTGTCACAGGTCCCTTTACCATCGACACCGAGTTTGTCGTGATTGATACGGACTCTCCCTACAATGTGATCATGGGACGAGCATGACTGCATGCGTTGGGAGCGGTGCACTCCACTTATCATCAGAAACTAAAATTCGCTACGCCAGAAGGGATCATGGAGATTCGAGGGGACCAAGCGTCCGCAAAAAAATTATTTTTATTCAGTTGTTAGAGCAAGGGCTTTCACCCAAGAAAAGGGGCGAGCTCCGGAAGAGATCCTGGAAAAACAACAATCACAGTCCAGGCATCCAAGAATGGATGACCCCCGGATTGACCCAATAGAACGGTCGGTGGAGGACCTCCGAAAGGTGCCCTTGGTGGAGGGAGAAGAAGAAAGATACTTCTTAGTTGGAATCGCGATGCCCGCAGCCGAACAAGAGGAGATGACTAAGTTCCTGAGGAAAAATGCAGACGTGTTCGCTTGGAACGCAATGAAAATGACGGGAGTGGACCTCGAAATAATTACACACAAGTTGCATGTTGACCCGGCGTACAAGCCAGTAAAATAGAAGCCACGACGCATGGCCCCGCATCACACCCGCGCGATTAACGAAGAAATCGATAAACTTCTGAAGGCCAACGCCATTCGGGAAATACAGTTCTCAGAATGGCTGTCTAACACGGTTTGCGTGAAGAAGAAGGGGAGAAAGTGGTGTGTCTGTGTAGACTTCACTGATCGAAACAAGGCATGTTCCAAGGACGACTACCCCCTACCAAAGGTGGACCAGCTAGTGGATGCCACTGCCGAATATGAACGCATGGACTTCCTGGATGCCCGAGCAGGATATCACCAAATCCCTCTCCATCCCTCGGATCAGGAAAAGACGACATTTATCACTCCACATGGAGTTTACTGTTACAAAGTGATGCCGTTTGGGCTAAAGAACGCCGGGGCAACATACCAAAGACTGATGAATCGGATGTTCAAAAAACAGATCGTCAACACCATGGAGGTCTACATTGATGATATGCTGGTGAAGAGCAAATGAATCTGTGACCATTTGGTAGATTTGACAGATGCCTTCTCCACCCTTAGGGAGTACGGGCTGAAGCTTAACGCTGCAAAGTGCATTTTCGGAGTGGAGTCGGATAAATTTCTTGGATATCTGGTCAGTCAGCGAGGAATCGAAGCTAACCCAGATCAGATTCAAGCGATCCTAGACATTCGAAGCCCCCGAACTGTCCGAGAAGTCCAAAAACTCACGGGGATGCTGGCAGCACTTAACCGTTTCGTCTCACGCTCCTCAGACAAATGCAAACCCTTTTTTGGAGTCATCAAGAGTGCTGGAAGAATATGTGGAGCCAGGGGTGCGAAGACGCCCTGGCTGGAATCAAGGAATACCTCAAGACTCTCCCGACCTTATCCGTCCCTATCCAGGGGGAAATGTTCTTCTTGTACTTACTTGTATCAGAATTTGCGATCAGCGGGGTACTTATTCGTGAGCATGAGCATCGTCAAAAGCCGATTTATTATATAAGCAAGGCGCTCCTGGACGCAGAGACAAGATACCTGCCCCTAGAGAAACTGGCTCTATCCCTGGTCACAACTGCAAAAAAACTAAGGCATTATTTCTAAGCGCACCGAATTACCGTCCTTACCGATCAGCCCTTAAAGGCCATTTTGAGGAAAACGGACCTATCTGGAAAAATTTTCAAGTGGGCAGTGGAGCTGGGGGAACACGACATTCATTTCAAACCTCGAACCGCTATAAAGGGTCAGGTATTAGTGGACTTCATAACTGAGTTTTCAGGGGAACATCCCGTTCCAGAAAGACCGCTTCCTCCCGACATAGCGTCCCCAACGAATTATGAGGGATCACCATGGCTTTTATGTGTGGACGGCTCGTCAAATAGTAAGGGGTCCGGGATCGGTATCTTACTAGTCTCTCTAGATGGGATGGTCACGGAGCAGGCCGTTTGGCTGGGATTCAAAGCATCCAATAATGAAGCTGAATATGATGCCCTCATCTCGGGACTTCAGTTAGCTGAGGCAACTGGAGTTAAGAACTTGATCGTACATTGTGATTCCATGCTGGTAGTCAACCAAGTTAATAGAGAGTTTGAGACAAGGGACCCTACGATGAAGGCTTACAATCATCAGGCGACAACTGTAATCTGCAGATTTGGAAGGATTGAGATCAAACAAGTGTCCCGAGACAAGAACGCACATGTCGACGCCCTAGCTTGCCTAGCCTCGGAACTGGAGTCCTCTTAGTCTCGCAGGATCACCATAGAATATCTTCCCACCTCCTGCATAGACCAAGCCCCCGAGGCAATGGCCGTCCAGGACACACACAAGCCGCTCAGCTGGATTGATCCTTTTCTCAGGTTCCTAACAACAGGAGACCTCCCGGATTGTTAAAAGGAAGCAAGGAAGATAAAACTTAAAACCCCGAGATTTTGGGTCTCTCCGGATCAGAAGCTGTATCGGAGGTCTTTCTTAGGACCTTACTTACTATACGTCCAAGAGGATCAGGTGGAAGACCTCCTCTATGAGGTACACGAAAGAATATGTGGGGGGCACTCTAGGGGGCGATCCATGGCACACCGCATCATGTCTTAAGGATATTGGTGGCCGCGAATGCAAAGGGACGCACGCACATACGTCCAAAAATGCGACCAATGTCAGAAGTTCTCCCCTGCGATCATGCAACCCGCCGGGGACTTGCACCCCCTGACCAACCCTTGGCCATTCGCCTAGTGGGGACTCGACTTAGTTGGACCCCTGCCTAAGGCTCCTAGAAACAGAAAGTTCCTCATTATGGCCACAGATTATTTCACCAAGTGGGTTGAGGCGGAGCCGTTGACTCACATCCGCGACATAGATGCTAAAAAATTCGTTTGGGAAAACACAGTCATCAGATTCGGGATTTCCCGAGCACTAGTGTCGGATAACGGGACTCAATTCACCGGTGGGCGTTTCAAGTCTTTTTGCGAGCAACTCGGAATCTGTAATTTCTATTCCACCCCTGCCTACCCCCAAGCCAATGGGCAGGTAGAAGCCTCCAACAAAACAATTATCAATGGGATCAAGAAAAGATTGGAGAAAGTCAAGGGAAAATGGGCAGATGAGCTATTAAACATTTTATGGGTGTACAGGACCACCCCTCGGTCCTCGACAGGAGAAACCCCTTACTCCCTGGCTTACGGAATGGAAGAAATCATACCTCTTGAGGTAGGACTCCCAACCATAAGGACACAAGTTTTCGACGCAGGGGGAAATGACCATCAACTTGGACTGGATTTGGATCTAGCGGAAGAAAGAAGAGAGATAGCCGCCTTGAGAGTAACCAAGTATCAGAAAAAGATTTTCCAACTTCACAACAAAAGGGTCAAGGTGCGAGAGTTCCAAACCGGCGATCTGGTCCTCAGAAGGATAACGGCCAATACTCGTGACCCAATAGAAGGAAAAATGAGACCTAACTGGGAAGGGCCCTACAAAGTGATATCTATCGGAGGCTCCGGGTCATATAGATTAGAAGATATGGAAGGAAAACTTGTAATGCGACCTTGGAATGTGATGAATCTAAAGAAATACTATTTTTGAAGTGTTACTTCATTCTGTGCTCGCCAATGGTTAAGTAACAAGGGTAAGGCCCTGTGGACTGAGTTCAAGGACTCTTGCCCCCGAAGAAAAAAAGGAGCAAGCCTCCTGGAAGGGTAAGGCCTTGGGGACAGAGTTCAAGGACTCTTGCTCCTGAAGAAAAAATAGGAGCAAGCCTCCTAGAAGGGTAAGGTCCTGGGGACGGAGTTCAAGGACTCGTGCCCCCGAAGAAAAAACAGGACCAAGCCTCCTGGACGGGTAAGGCCCTAGGGACAAAGTTCAAGGACTCTTGCCTCCGAATAAAAGGAAGGAACAAATTTCCACAAGGAGTGAGACCCCGCAGATGCGTACGGGTCTTAGCAATGATGAAGCTGAACCAATCAGGTAGGCAAGCCAAATTGCTCCCCAGGTGTCGGAGCTATCAAGATCTTTAGAAAAAGAGAGAGAGAGAATGCAAGCAAGAAATTGTAAGTACTCGAAAAAAGCTTCATTTCAAAAGAGGGACTTTGCATCCCTAAGAGCTACAAGAGTGAAAGAAGAAAAAAAGTACAATTTTAAAGAAAAGCCTTCATCTGGCCCCAGACATCTGTAAAACATCCGGAGGGCGAATCAACGCAAAAAGGTTGAGCAGCTTCGGGGGCAGGAGAAGATAGGACCGGATCGACGACAACAGGAGTCTCGGGAATATTGTGGTCAGGTGCCAAGCCCGACAAGGCCTCCTCTGATGGGACTAGAATCACCACCTCGGGCGGGTTTGCCAAAACTTGCATCGGCATTGGAGTCGCACCCTCGACAGCAATCTCGGCCTCTGCTTGTTCCCTCTTAGCCGATTACACATAGTTGTGCATCTGAAAGAGCAGGGAGTCTGGAGGGACCGCGACAAATCGGAGCGCCTCGTCTACCCCTTCTTGAAGAACTCTCTGTTATTTTTCTCAAGAGCAGGCAGTACGTCATCTGCGAATTCCTCTCGGAGTTGTTCTTCGGACTTCCTGCTTTTTACCTCAGTCCTGATCCTATCCAGCTCCTCGGTCAGAGCCAGATAGCTTTCCTCTGAACCAACAGCCCTCTCCTCTGCCGCAGAGAGCTGCTACGTCTGCTCTATAATCCTCCTCTCAGCGTCGGCCAAGGCAGCACTTAGCTTTTCAGCGCCGACCTTCGCCATCTCGGCATCCTTGAGGAGTTGTTTGATTTGAGCAGCCTGCCCCGCGAGGGTGGAATCCCTGGCAGCTATATCCTCCTTAGCACTGGCGAGGGTTCCCTCGGCTTCTTTCTTTTGCTCTCGAGCCCGCTGGAGGTCCATCCTAGCCCCATGATACCGCACTGTTATTATAGAAATCTGTTGGGTGGCCTGCAAAGGAAAGAGCATGTCGATAAAAAGAGAAGCGGCTAGAAAGGACTGAAGCAAGAATGAACTTACCACCAGGGAATTCTGAATGATAGAGCGAAACAACATGTTTGTTGATCGCCCCCTATGAGCCACCATGTTGGCCTCGAAGTGCAGCGTCTCACCCATTGCGTTGGCAACATGGGGGTCCTGCAAAATGGAGTCATCAACCTTGATCACTCGGTTCATGTGATCGGTTGCCCGAGGATTCCACTCTGTGGCTTCCACCGTCTGAGGAAGGGGAGGGGGAGTCTGCCCCTATTGCTGTTGCTGTTGTTGCCCCTGCTGTTGTTGTTGTTGTTGTCGCTGCTGCTGCTATTTCTGCTGTGGAGGAGGAGGTAATCCACGGCTTCTCTCACTTTGCTGCTGAGCGGAAGAAGCCCTAGATCCCCTGCCCAAGCCATCGTGCCTTTGTTTAATCCTTCTCTCCACCTCGACCTGAGAATCTCGGTCACGCACTTGACCCCGACCAACGACCCTTGAAAGTGGGGTGGCGCTAGTCCCTGTAGGTGGGGCCCCGCTGGTTGTCTTCGCCCCCACCCGGCAGCGAGGGCTTGCTTCTGCCTTAGGAATCCCAGATCAATGTGAGGTGTGTTAGACATAGCTATCTCGAGGGTGTCCTTGGCGTCTAGAGATTGCAGGATTTGGAAGTCAGGCCATGAATCTCTCCTCGAAGTCCCTACCTCGGCGTGCGAAGGAACCAAATCCTCTCTAACCCCGAGATCTTCAACTTCACCCTCTACTTCTGCCTCCGTAGCCCGGTCAGGGTCTTCCTCCAAGTTCTCCTCGTTCTTTTGCCTCACCGCCTAATCGAAGAGTTCAGATCACCGCGAAGGCTCGAAAGGCTGGGGAAGCTGTGAAAATTTTTTATATCTGAGAGTGTAATTCAGGAGGATGTGGACAGCTCGGCCGAACCTGTCGTCACCAGTAAATCTCCAAACAGTGACTAGGTCGGCAAAGTTCACCAAGGACCGAGGTGGAGGAGCTGTTTTCCGAGTGGAGATGTCTGCACACAAACAAAAAGAGAGGGGAGTGAGTTATGAACTCTGCTAACAAATCTCAAGAACAAAACAATAGACCCAAAGAAGTCGACGTACTTGTCGTTCTCCATTCCAAAGGCATAACAAGCCGTTGTACTCGGGACCGGCACCCCTCTGCCAAGATCCCTTGAAGATGAGTAGGTCATCCTTGTACCCCTTGTCCGAGTCGGGAAGATGAGTTACGAGGTGCATGGATGGGTCCCTGACTTTGAGGTAAAATTTTTGTTGAGGCATGACCCTCAAAAGGGAGTAGCAAAAGAGGATATCGTTCAGCCCAACATTTACCCCGAGACGCTTGTTGAACTCTAAGACTCCCATAATTATCCTGAAGACATTAAGGCAACACTGCCCAAAAAAAGATGGAAATGGGAGAGGAACTGGAGGAGAAGAGGGGGCAGAGGGAACCTAATTCCGTTCTTTATGATGGCTTTGATATAAAAAGGCATCTCATCCTCGGCCCCGAGGGTACGGGAATGCACAGCCGAGTCATAATCCTCTATGTCTACATATGGGGGGATGCTGTACTTGACCCTAAAATTATTAATTTGCTCGCCCCCTTTTACTTTATATTTTTCTGGCCTTGAAGAACTAGCTTGAGGATTCTCGAGGGCAGGGCGACGATGGGGCATCTCCAAAAAGTGATAAAAAGTGAAGGAGGGGGTTTTTTCACGAAGATCCCCAAGGAGGCTTCCCGAGGATTGGTCGCTGAGTAGCAACCAGAAACGCCTCTAGTTATCGGAAAACCAAAAGGAACAAAGAAAAAACAGGAAAAAGAGAAGAGACGGAGGGCGAAGAAAGGGAAGATACAAGGACTCACCAGAACGTAAAAGGAAGTTTTTTCTTGAAACTTGAAGCGGCTCCTTCCTCTAGAATGTTCAGAAGCAAGGATGGGTCTGCTGGCCTTAAGACTCCGATGAAAGATTGGACAGTAGACGACGAAAGGAAAGGGATCTCCGGCGAGGTTTCAGAAAATGGCTCTCTGAAATGACAAAGTGAGAGAGGGAGAGAGGAAGCCCATTTATATAGTATTCATCCCCATCATTTGGGCACAAAGCACGAAGAGGTACATTTAATGCGCATGACCTTCGAAGCAGGGAAAAGCGACTGAAGGCAATGATGAAGTAGTTGGGGTAGTTGCAGAACCCTTCGTCTACTTACGACGCGTGTCCTCGGTGTCAGGAGATCGAAGGCTGGGGGGCAGTTGATGAGACATTTTCAAGTACTCCAAGATGAAGACACGTGTCCTCAGTATCAGTAAATTCTTTTACTATAATCACGACATGCACTCATCGGATCACAAGTCCTTGTTCCCTCGAGGTACTGTTCATGGGGATCAATGACACCCAGTACGTTACGTACCGACACGTATCCCTCGGGTCGAATATGGTACATCGGTCCCTACCTGTACCACTCTCCCTCGGTACCGAGATGTACCCGTCCAGGATGACGTTCTCTGCTCCTGCAAAGGGTATTGATGTACAGGTCACTAGCCTAGGCTAGGCTAGGTTAGCCATCATGACCTTGTCTTACATAATTGGTGTCAGAAGGCACAAGAAGGTAGGGGACACAGCCAATGGGGAATGGAAGCGTGGCGTATGTGTCACATCAGAGACAAAAAGACCTGATGCCCTTGCTGACACAGGGCTTGGGAAAACAAACATTTAATTACACCATTCCCTTGATGAGACAGCATTTAATGCGATAAGGCTCGGAAGTGAAAGGTAATAAATGTCCCTAAGGCTGGACATTTATTACATCCTTGCTGAGAGGATCTCATTAAACAGTCGGCAGGCCGATGACATAGCCCTGGTTGCTCGGGATTCCGAGCATTTAAAAGAGAAGACATTCCTCATAGGAATCAGTGCGCACGTTGCCCGTATCTAATGATCACCTACTGACCACACTGACAGCAATCATGAGTTTTTGAGGTATAAATACTCCTTATAAAAGGCAAGATGGGGAAAAAAAGAAAGAACGTGAAACCTTTTCTCAAACTTATACTCAGTATTTTCTTCTTCCTTTCTCTCAAAAACTGACTTGATCGTCGGAGAGGATACGCCAAAAAATACTCCGGCGCCCTTCTAACTTGTCTTTCTTTGTTCTAGAAACCTTCCTCAGCCTTACTGGATTGTTCTGTTGATCCACGAGGGTCTCTCATTATCGTTCCAGGCTACCATCGGACCTCAGAGGCTGTTCCAAGCAGTAGGGTTGACCATTCGACTGACTCACTCGAGTTCACCAAGGGAGAGATCTGTTCTCGTATTTATATTGTGCAAGATCTAGCCCGCACACAAAGGTTAGTACAGCAAACCTCTGAGCCAACCGAAGTAACGTGGGGACAAAGCTAGGTTAACGTGTACAGTTTCAACTTGCATTATCTCAGTAAGGGGGTTCAATGAAGTTAAAGGCTCAGTGACCACATCTGGGGCCACTGTAATTGAATCCACTAACTCGGTCTAACATGACTTTGACCATTTTGTGCTCCTTGTCAATGAAAACCCTTAGTCTAATGTAGAGGGTGGAACAATAAAAGAAGATTTCCATCGAGGCCAAGTTCAACAAATGAGTTGCTAAATTTCAACCTCTTGTTCCTCATCCAGGGCCTCATTAGTTACTTTTTTAGCGGCGGCATCAACAAACCAACGCCATTTCTCTCTAAGTATAGCCCTCGAAGGATAAAGAGAGCTAGGGGAAGAAATAAGCTCTACTGCCATTGAGGGGATGGTCCTAGATGGACGCTGACGAGATGGTTGAGAGGCCGAGTTTTTCTTTAACACGATAAACCAACAACACTAAAGAAAACACTATAAATTTGATAATACATAAACAATTGTAATAAAATACAACAAGAAAGTCAGAAGCATCAATACATCATATATAAAAAAGTCATAAAAATCAATAAAATATTAATGTTCTAGATTTTTGAATTTTAATTTTTAAGAATTAACACACACACACACACACACACACACATATATATATGCTGTTAGGGTATAGTAGGAATGCAAAACTTTTATAGGTATTTCGCATTCTTATTCGATTTTTTGTTAAATACCAAAAGATCTTCCATTGGCCTACCTAATTCTTTCGGATAGCTAAGGTTGGGTAAAATAGGATAGGATTGAAATTTGCAGGTAATCGAAAATTTGAACACCCCTACCGGCATTAGCAAAAGTATGTAAGACATTTTTTTAAACTAATCCCTTAGGCCTATAGATATTGAGAGAAATCAGGGAATCTATGACTATAATAGATATCATGGATCCAGGCTTGAGAGATTCAAATTTGTTTTATTATTTGCCTTGGATATTCAAATATGGTTATGATGGTTAAAAGTAGGGTTTGAACAATTAAAGCAAATATTAATCCTTTAATCTGACATTATTAGAACAATTGTGATGATCTTAAAGGATCTAACTGATCTTAGACTGTACTGATGTTCTTAAACTGTTGCTTGCTATTTGTCTTTCCTAATTAGGTAATTAGGGTTGCCAAATCTGATACTTGAAATTTTTTTGAGTTAATAACATGAAATACATCTCTCTCACTCCAGACAAATAACAGTTGAAGTGCTCATGTCACCAAAGAGTGATGGGAAATATAATAACACCACTTGACATATTAAAGATTTGAAAAGAGTGCAAT
Organism: Ilex paraguariensis; assembly: GCA_963454935.2. Classification (NCBI taxonomy): domain Eukaryota; kingdom Viridiplantae; phylum Streptophyta; class Magnoliopsida; order Aquifoliales; family Aquifoliaceae; genus Ilex; species Ilex paraguariensis. The sequence goes on from CAUOFW020001430.1 coordinate 73,742, forward strand.
GATCACATGGACATGGATAATGGTGGATGTAAACTAATTTGAATTAATGGGTTGCTCATCAGTCTGCTCCGTTCAAAATTAAACAATAATTAATATGGCCGGCTCTTTTGTGAGTTATTGATGGACCAGGCTCCAGCCCAATTATTATCATCTAGTTTCTACTCTTAAAGCATATCCGACTCTGCTCTCCATTGAGTGGATATTTAATATAACAGTGATATCACGTCATCACTATCACGCTATGTCATCATTTAATTAAAAAATTAGAAATATGTAAAGTGAATCTCACTATTTTCATAACTACCAGTAACTACTGCACTCAATCAGAAACACACAGGATGAGTGGAATCCACTTTACTTATGTGTTGTCTTCTAATTGGATGATGACATCATGTGACGGCAATGACATGATATACTTTAAATGTTTTAAGAAATACAAAAGAGAGAATTGTTCTTTATACCTTAAAAAGTTTTTAAAAATTATTTTATATTCTCAAAGATTAAATTTTTTACATTGTACCCTCAACATATTAAAAAATTTATATTATGACATTTTTGTTAGTTTTCGTTATTTATTCTGTCAATGTAAATGAGGTATTTTTTTTGACGAAATAAGCAACGAAAGCTAAGAGAAGATCACATTACAACTATTTTAATACATTGACATTGCAATGTATTAAATATAAGTTTTTAGAGTATAAAAAAAAATCTTCAATCTTTTAGAATGCAAAGTAAAATTTTCCTAATACAAAAGCACCGTTTAGATTTTTGAAAACTTTTCCATGGGAGCAATCTTCCAATATGTTATAAAATTCCCCAAAATTCTACTTATACCCCATTTTTTAAGGGTTAATCTCATTTTGTACTCCAAAAGATCGTTCAAATCTCAATTTGTACCCCCAAAAATTAAAAATCTCAATTTGCACCCTCAAAGATAGAAATTTGTATCAATGTGCACCCCTAAAGATTAAAAATCTCAATTTACACCCTCAAAGATAGAAATTTGTATCAATGTGCACCCCTAAAAATTAAAAATCTCAATTTGTACCCTCAAAAATAAAAATTTGTATTAATGTGCACCTAAAACTAAATTGATAAATTATACCTAGATCCCCTCATATTTGTCACTTAATCGTTTGAACCCCTTCACATTTAGAATATTATCCCTAAATCTCATTACGTTTGTGCATGTGTAACACATAACTAATTTTCGTTGATATCTGTTAATATAATCGTTAAAAAATATGATTTTATCCTAATAAAAAATTATAATTTCATATTACACTTTATTTTGTGGATTCAATATACTCTAAAGTTCAAAATCAAGCTTACCATTTGAATGTATAATAGAATGTAGATATTTATATAAAGGGTAATATGAAAAATATTATATAAATATCTACATTTTATTAGACATTCAAATGGTAAACTTGATTTTGAACTTTAGAATATATTGGACCCATAAAATAAAGGGTAATATGAAATTATAATTTTTTATTATGATAAAATTATATTTTTTAACTGTTATATTAACAGATATAAATGAAAATAGGTTACGTGTTATACGTGCACAAATATCATGAGATGAATGAGTAATATTTCTAAATGTGAAGAAGTCTAAATGATTAAGTGACAAGCATAGGGAGATTTAGGAATAATTTATCAATATAGTTTTAGGTGCATATTGATACAAATTTCTATTTTTGAGGGTGCAAATTGAGATTTTTGATCTTTGAGGTGCACATTGATACAAATTCCTATATTTGAGGGTACAAATTGAGATTTTTTATCTTTGGGGGTGAACATTGATACAAATTTCTATCTTTGAGGGTACAAATTGAGATTTTTAATCTTTGGGGTGCACATTGATACAAATTTATATATTTAAGGATGTAAATTTAAATTTTTGATCTTTCAGAGTATAAATTGAAATTCGAACAATTTTTCATAGTGCAAAATGATATTAACCTTTTTTTTTTTATATTGCAGCGGGGACGATTGCCTCCCACTGACTAAAACCCGCATTTGACTTTTGACTTATTATATTCTAATAACGGCTCCGATCATTTAAATTTGATGGTATTAACCTATGCACATATTTTTACATTTTTAAAGTGAAATTAATTTAATTATTTATATCTACCTTTTTAATCACGGTAAATATTTTAAACTAAAAGATTTTTACAACAATAAACAATTTAACCACGATAAAAACACAAGGTACTCTAGTCTTAATACGTTTAGTGTTAATTGTACCGAAACTTTTCAAAGTATAAGATTTGTCTTATTTTAGATATATTATGAATGAAAAAAGAAACACTTAAAACATATATGTGAATGATTTTAGGGTAATTTGTGCCTAAAAATACAGTATAATATAAATAATTTTGAGAAGAATATTAGTGATCATTAAATATATTTATTTGGAACAGTCAGATAAATTTATTGAAGCTAATTTTATTTTATATTATAAATTATTAATGTGTTTTAAGGTGACGGGTCATCATTCTCACTAATTTAAAAACTCAACAAAATTTTTTAGAATCGTCCACTTAAATATAATAATAATAAGAATAATGTTACATTGATTAAATTTTGAAATTAAATTTATAATCCAAATAATATGACAGTTAATTATTTATAATTTTTATTGAAACTCAAATGACATAACACTAATTAAAAAAATATAAATTAATTGTCATGTTATTTAAAATTTAAATTTAATCTCAAAATTTAATCAATTTAGCTGTAATAATAATCAGTATGGCCAGCTGCTTTGGTCTATAATTGTACGTAGACCCAGGCCACAGTCCAATTATTATCTACTTGTCGGTGGTCTGTCCACCTGATATGGAAAAACTATATTTTGGCCCTCTCAACTGTCGTCCCCGACTGACGCTGTCCCTTCAACTATTATTATTACATGAGTAATATTATATAAATTTAAAAATTAAACTTAATAATTTTAACTATTAATTTTACTATAAATTTTAATATTTATTATAATTCACTATCTATTCAATAGTTGAAATTATTAAATTTAATTTTTAAATCTACTTTTTAATTTATCTAGCATTACTCTTGTTACATTGCCCCTTCAATGATTAGTGTTTATTAATAGAAAGTGTTTCACTTTGTTTCTCAAACTATGTAACTTTACTTCATTTTGCGCTTACACATGGACATTTTTCCTCCAAAAGATACTGGACATTTGTCTTGGGACAATATGTGAAACTAATCGAAGTAATTGAGTGGTTAATATGAGTTTTAAAAGTTCAAGGGCAAAGTAAGATCGAAGACATAGTTTAAGAGGGTGAAAGTGTAAATTTCCTAACCTGCTCCATTCCAGGTTATTACATATACGTATCAATGATGACGAAGAAGGCTATTTTCTTACACCAGCCTCTCAGCTTCTCGTGAAGGATAATCCCTTCAGTCCTGCTCCATTTTTGCTAGGCATGCTTGATCCGATCCTGACAGAGCCATGGCATTATGTGACTGAATGGTTCCAAAATGAAGATGGCACAACGTTTGAAACTGCCCATGGGCAGGCATTTTGGGCATATGCAGGCCATGAACCGAGGCTTAACCATTTTTTTAACGACGCCATGGCTAGTGATGCCCAGTTGGTGTCAAGTGTGGTGATTAGAGAATGTAAGGGAGTGTTCGAGGGGGTGAATTCATTGGTAGACGTTGGGGGCGGCACTGGGGCAGTCGGAAAGGCCATTGCCGACGCATTTCCAGACTTGAAGTCCACGGTTTGATCTTCCACATGTTGTTGCCGGTTTGGAAGGGAATAAGAACTTGAGCTATGTTGCGGGAGATATGTTTGAGGCTATTCCTACTGCGGATGCTGTTTTACTCAAGGTAGGTAGTGAATCCCTTTTCATTTGTATTGGTTTAATTGAACTTTTCCCCCATAGAGTTTAAACTAATACCTTTTCAGTCCTGAAATTTTTTTGTAGCCAATTTCAACTTCATTTTCCAAAGGAAAAAAAAACTACATATTGTGCATCACAAGTGCTTTTTTCCAAGGAAAAGTCTACCCTACTGACTCGAAACCTGCCAAATAATTTTAGCAAAGTTACAGTGGTTTTGGCTGAACTGACGCAGCGGAATTTATGAATAATTTATATTACATAAAGGAAGATATGTAGGAATAATCAAAATCTTAATTGTCTCGTAATAAAGATAAAATCTTTAATTATATAAAAGTTATTAAAAAAAAATTACAATCTAACTAATTAACATAAACACACGTGTCGTATGAAGTCCAACCCAACTGACACTACAGAATTTGAAATTTTTTATAATTTATTATTAATTTTTAAATTATTTCTTAAAACGGCAAAAATAGAGTTTGAAGGCCTAAACTATAGACTTCGATCTAAAATTGAAGGAACTCGTGACAAAGCATGAATCTTGATCGTTGCCTCAATTCAAATCAAACACTACTAGTCTCAATAATTTTTGGGTTCGGACCATTTTACCACTACTATTACTTTTTAGCTTTTCATTTGGTCTTGACCACATAGCGACCTTTTTGCACCAAGTAATCAACAACCACTTAAATTTAAAATTTACATAGAGTCTAAACTTAGCCCATTTAAATTAGAACTTGAAATAATTGAATTATAACTTTTGATACTGTGCCAAAATATTAGCATCGAAAACACTTTTTTTCCGTAGATGGACATGATATGTCGACGATTTAACCAAGAAACTAATGTTCTCTTTTTCGTTTTTATTATAGACCCTTTTCGTGATTTTAAATTTTCTGATTAATACTATAATGATTGTGAATGACAAACATTGGATATTGCATGATTGGAGCGATGAAGAGAGTCTTTGTATACTAAAAAAATGTAAAGATGCGATCTCCATTGAGAATAAAGAAGGAAAGATAATTATCATAGACATTGTTTTGGAGAACAAGAAAGGAGATGACAACTACATTGAAACACAACTCTTCTTTGATATGTTGATGATGGTTCTGGTCACGGGCAGAGAGAGAAATGAGAAAGAGTGGGCAAAGCTCTTCTATGATGCTGGTTTCAGTGACTATAAAATAACTCCCGTACTAGGATTGAGGTCTCTTATTGAAGTTTATCCTTGATTCAACCTTTTATGTGTTGTCTTGAATCAAGAGCAACAAAGCGTGCAATAGCACTGGGTGTTCAAATTTTTGAATACCCATAAATTTCGATTCTATCCGATTCTATTGATCGACTATCCCAAAGAATCGGATAAACTAACGAAAGATTTTTTGATATTTTGCAAAACCTTTAATAGGAATGTGAAATACATACAAAATTTTCATATATATATATTGATGTGGATAATGTTAGATATAAACTACTTTGAATTAAAGGGATGCTCGTCAGTCTCACCAACTCCGTTCAAAAGAAAACAAAAATTAATATGGCCAGCTCTTTAGTGAGTTATTGATGGGCTAGGCTCCGGTCCAATCCTTATCATCTAGTTTTTACTTTTAAAGCATCTCCAACTGTGCTTTCTATTGAGTGAAGAGTAATGTTACATTAATCAAATTTAAAGCCTAAATAATATGACACTTGATTATTGAAAATTTTTATTGGGGATCAAATGACATAACATCAATCAAAGAAGTCCAAGTCAACTGCCATGTCATTTGGTCTCTAAATTTGGTCAGTGTAGTATTACTGTTGAGTGAATATTTAATGTAACAGTCATATCACGCCATTATTATCATGTGGTGTTACCATTCAATTAAAAAATTAAAAATAGATAAAGTGAACTCCACTATTTTCATAATGACCAGTGATGACATGGTGTCACCGTTGCAATGAATATATTTTCTCCTATTTTAGAGCAAATAGAAAATATCTTTTCTAAAATAGATAATATCTTTTGTAAAAAGTTAAAATATAGAGTTAATTTTTAAATACCACTTCAATATGACTCTTTATCCTTATCATTTTATCATTTTATATTTTTTCCTTTTTTGGGAATAAATTTGGCTTCCAACCCATTTTGCTTTCATTCTTTTAACAAAAATTAATGTATAAATTATTCTAAACCAAGATATACAAACCAAACACAAAATATAAACACCAACTTATTTAAAATCTATTGATTAATTTAAAATCAATATATATATATATATATATATATAACAAAGTAGCTAGATTGTTTGTCTTGAGTTTTTCGTGGTTTAGATCGTTTGAGAAAATTATTGATTCGATGGTCTTAATTCGAAATTTTCTCCCCTAATTTTTTTGCAAGACTTTTATTTCTTCTAAAATTTTAAGACTCATATCTCTCTTATAACTCTCTATCTATCTATCGCATACTATCTGCTGCTCATGCAACTCATACGTCTCTCTCAATTAGTTCTTTGTCCTTCTCACATACTGTGGCGACCAGTATAAAAATTAATCACTAACACATTAATTAGGTCGTTAATTATAATTCTATATAATTAATGATTATTTTTTGAAATTTCAAATAAACAAATGGACCTTTAATACATATTCTTTGCATAAAAACGAATCGAATGACTATAATATAAGTTATATTTCTTATTGAAATAAAAATATTATAATATTATAATAGTATAATAGGTGAATAATATATATATATATAAATTTTTAATCTATCTATATAATAAGTGAGCTAGCATTGTTTGTCTTAACCTTTTCGTGACTCAAATTATTTTAAGATTATTAATCAAACGATCCAAACTCTTCCTCCAAATTTTTTTCCCACCCAAAAATTATAAGAATTCTTTCATTTTATCCAATTATCGATTCGAATTAATATATTTAGGATTTCAATTGAGCTGAATATGATTATCGAGTATAAAACATATATTCTTGCTTAAACTTAACTTTGCTTGAATTTTACGAGTATTCAAGTTGAACTCAAATTAAAATTTATTGTAAAAATAATAAAGAATAATTAAATTTAAAAAAAAATTATGGTGTCACTTTGTACATGAATAGATAAAAATTAGTTTGTAGATTTAAGATAGAAGTGTTAATTGAGTTGAACTTAAATTCAATTCTCAATTTGACGTAATTTGATTAAGACTCAAATTGAGTTGAATTTGACTGCTGAGTATAAAATATAAATTTTTGTTTAAACTTAAATTCAATTGAATTTTACGAATATTCAAATTGAACTCAAATGAAAATTGATCTTAATTTCTTAACAAAATTTTTTGGATGATTTCTTCACAAAAATTACACGAACTTATACTAGAAAAATGGTGGTCAAATAATGTTATGAACTTTAGATAAAAACCTGTAGAAAAATAAATAGTTACATTTTTTTTTGAAATTTGAGATAAAATTTATTAAAATGTTAAAATCGTGAATGTTTGATCAATAATAATTATATTTTTTTAGATGTTTGAATTAATATGTTATATTAGTTATAACGTGACTTTCGTTATATAAAGATTTAATTATATATGTTATGCATATAAGTTGAATAATACCAATTTGATCATTGTATTGTTGAAATTGTATTATAGATTGTCTTTATTTATGAACAAATATTTGTAATTTTTTACAAGTAACATAGTGCCTCTAGACACGCGTAATTACTAGTATATATATATATTATATGTATGTATGTACACATACCAGTGAACAAGTTGAGCGATGGCCATCAATTAAAAGTGCTTCATATGGCATGGAATCAATAGAGTGTCAATTAATTAACAAGAGAAACAAGTTGAAGCAATAATTTAATAGTGTGCTTGTTGAGTTTGAAGATAAATTTAACTTCCTCGGAGAAATCCATTTGGTGGTTCAAATGAAAGGAAGAAGCAGGTTTGATGTAGTTGAGATATATTTACACTGAATATCTTAAACAAAAAGACAAAGATACCCTTGATTAGTCCAAAAAAACAGAGCAAAGGGTCAAATTGGACTCTATTTTTAGAGAGCTTAAATAGAGAGTTCATTAGAGATTAAATTTTAGGAGTTGACTCTCTAAAATAGAGAATTGAGTGATGGAGAGCCTATTGAAGATGCTCTTAGACCATCTTCGGTTCTTACCCAACCCCTTATTCAAATTTGAGTAAACAAAAAAAGATAAAAATCTTGATTTGATATACACCTCTCCAATTGACAAACTCTTTTAAAGGGAGAGAAATTCAAATTTATATAAAGAAAAACTCAAATTTAAAAGAAGGTAAAATATGATCTTTGAATCTTTAAAAGATGGTGAAATCTAACCATTAAAGATATGGATATGAGTCTAGCATTGGAGAAGATTTTTAGGAGTTTTTTACCCTAATTTAAATTTTAGTTTAGCAAAAAATAAGGACCGAAGGTGCTCTTAGCTAAAGAAGATTATATGCCACAAATTCTATGGTCCAACTGCCAAGGGAAAATTACAATTTGTGATGCATTTTTATATTTATTATCATTACCACCATCATTCCACTGCCACTGTCGCCCACCGTCAACACCCACCACTAGTATCGTTGCCCACCACCCACCCACCGCCATCTACTAGCACAACCTATCATCATTCGTCATTGTCCACCATCGCTGCCAGCCACTGTCTCTCATCGCCACCACACCTATCACCACCATTCGCTACCACCCATCACACTGTCACCTAAAAGCACTCGTTGTCGCCTACCATCATCATCGTCACTACTTACCACCATAACTGACCACTGCCACCGTCATTGCCCTACCACCACCACTACTAACTACTATCACCCTTGCTGAACACCACCCACACCACCTAAGACTTTTTGGTGAGCATAGAAAGTATCGAACTTGAAACTTTTTGTTTGCAAGAAGACATACTTAATCACTGAACTATCCCTGAAAGTTATATATGTCACATTATCCAAAAGCATTCATCATTATGATTTCGAGCACATCCACTGTTTGTAATAGTATGCCCACGTACTGGAAAATATTGATAACCAAATTCAAACATCACGCCAAACAACCCATAATGTTGGTGCAAAGTCTGAACATTAATTGAGCTATGCACATGAATTACAATAACTCCAAAAAAAAAAAAGGACCAATATTATATCAAAACAAATCTACAAGCACACACGGGTTCAATAAATCATGGTTGATTTCATCTTTAAAGTACTAGGGAATTCTATTAGAGTTACCTAGTATTAAAACATAAGTCCAGTGACTTTAATTTCAACAAGCAATTTTTTCATAGTCAGACACACAAAATAACCAGGGTTTGTTTCTTACTTTTGGATCCAAACATAAAATATTTGATGCAATTTGATGATGCATAAAGTTGACTATGCACAATCAAATCAGTTGAGTGTGTGATGTAAAATAATTAATGGAGCAATTAATAAAAGAGACAAAGATTGAGTGGTTGGATCTGAGTGACTTAACCACTGAAGGCGACAACGGTGGTCGGAGAACTCTATTACTAAAAAAAATATGAGATAGAAAGAGAGAGAGAAAGAGCAAAAGGATGCTCAAGATGATGTGTGTGTTTTGCCCCCATGTGTGGGGGGTTTACAATTTATAGGTACAAAACCCTAGCTATGGTGGTGACATGAAGGTCAAACTACTAAGTTATCAGGGGAGGATAGCTACATTTAGGGATATGATCTATCTTAGAGTAATGATCGTCCTGATGATTGTTCTCCTACGTGCGTTGACTTTTCTTGAACTTTTGAATTTTAGATTAAATTGAGATCATGAGTTAAACTTGATATGTCTTTTGATGATTTATGCTTAACCCATGAACAGAGTCCAGACATAAATTTAATATCAAACATAAGCCTGATAATTATTTACTGTCAGTGAATCAAAATTTGACAGTTACACAAATTTATTAAAAATTCTCAACATTAATTTATATATTTTTATAATTATCAAATTTTAATTAACAGTCTATAAATAATTAATTTACAGGTTACTTGAAAAAATTTATTCCCAATCGGTAATACACAACTCATCCAATTGAGTGCTACTGAAACTGTGCCTCCTTGGGAGGTAGAGGCTCTGATTGACGACATTAAAGCCATGATTGCACGCATGAGGTTATCCATCAGTTTTATCCCTAGGGAGTTGAATCGACCAGCTCACTGGGTAGTGGTCAGTGAACAGAAGAGGAGAATTCTAAACGATTGGATGTTTAATATACCATGGAGTTGACTTTATTTTTACTATCTGACTCTAATTTTCAAGATATTATGTAATGAAATGCAATGAAGGTTTAATTTCAAAAAACAAAAAAACTCATGCGTATTGACAAAATCGAGAGGCTAAACAACACAACACAAAACTTACTCTAGTACCAAAACATTAGATTTATATGGGAGAAATACATACCACAGCAGAACAAGATATTACCTTTTGTTGTGTCGTTCAAACCTCGAAATCTAATGCTTTCAATAATACTTTATGAAAGTGTGGGGAAGAACGCCAAATGCTTTGTGAAATGCAAAAAGGAGAATTGTATTTTGTACTCTGAAATTTTTTTTAAAAAATATTTTATATCCTTAAAGATTAAAATTTTATATTGGACCCTCAACGTATTAAAAATATTACAATGTGACGTTTCTATTAATTTTTATTACTCATTTTGTCATTGTAAATGGAATGATTTTTGACAGAATAAGTAAAGAAAGCTAACGAAAGATTATATTACAACTCTTTTATTACATTAAGAGTGTAATGTGAAAAATATAATGTTTAAAAATACAAAGTGAAAAATCTTCAATCTTTTGGGATGCAAAATGAGATTTTCCCAATACAAGAGGACCATTTAGGTTTGGGCCAATTACACTCACACTCCCTGACATTTGGCTTTATTACATGGACACCCCTTCACTTTTCAACAATTATATTAAGACCCCAATGGTTAGATGAAGTTAGCTATCTTAATAAAAAGACTATTTTGCCCCTCTGTTCATTAGTCTTCTCTATCTCTTTCTCTCCCCCTCATCCCATCTCTGTGTGTGCGTGTATATATATATACACATACATATACATTCACAAAGACAGAGAGAGGGAAATCTCCAGCAATATAACATACCCCAATACCCAGCGATTCTCTCTCTCTCTCTCTCTCTCTGACGATATAATAGACCCCCAATACCCAGCGACGCAACCATAACCACAACACCCCCACCTAGCCCCCCTCTGTCTCTTGACAATATAACAGACCCCTAATACCTAGCGACGCAACCACAACACCCTGCTTTCCCACCTATTGTCACTAGTGCCCATCACCAACACCATTGTCGGAGACCCAATAGCAACAATGGAGTCGACCATCTACACATCCATCGGCTAGGATCCCACTAGAGATAGAGAGACCCGTCAATACCACTACCTCAACCATCCAAAACCACCCATTAGGGTTTGTGATCTTTACCTCAAATCTTCTTTCTCTCTCAATGATGGGTGGTTATGTACATGTTCATTCTTGACAAAACTGTGTGTGTGGCGGTGATCTGTTGTAGCGATGAATGTCGGTGGTGGTTTTTTAGTGTAAGGTTTTGGATGATTAGTCTCTCTCTCTCTCTTTATATATATATATATATAAAGAGAGAGAGAGAGAGAGAGAGAGAGAGAGAGAGAAGAACCAGTGAAAATTGCTAAACCCTTCCCTACCATTGCGGATCAAAGGACCCTAAACTTGCACCACTAAGGATGTATAAGGAAGCAGACGTTTCAATTTACAAAACCACATTTTTACTGGTAAAATTGATCTAAGACCCCAGTTCTTGTTGTGGTGTTTGTGTGTTGTGTGTTTGTGGAGGTGAAAATGAAGATAGAGGTGGTGGATCGGTGCTTGGGTTACTCTGTTACCAGTGGTGGTGCTCTGTGTATGAGAGAGAGAGAGAGAGAGAGAGAGAGAGAGAGAGATGAGGTGGTGGTGATTTTTAGGTAAGTATGGTGGTGGTTCTGTGGTGTGGAGGAGGCGGTGCGTGGTTAATTCAACATTTAATTTTAGTTTAAATGTAAATGTGAAATATAACATTTAATTGAGAAAAATTTAGTTTATATATGAAATATAAAATAGAGAAATTATAAATGAGAGATGAGATAAATTTTTGGGGTAAGAGCATATATTTGGAGGACATTTTTGGTATTTTTGAAATTAATATTGATGACATCAACTTTGTCGATTAACTATTTTAACGTTTGTTAGTTAGAGGAGGTGTGGTTGTCATGAGTTTCAAATGTCAAGGGGTCTTAGTGTAATTTTTGAAATGTGGGGGGATGTTCATATAATAAAATCAAATGTCAGGAGATGTGAGTGTAATTTACCCTTAGGTTTTTAAAAACTTTTTCATGGGAACAATCTTTCAATAAGTTATAAAATTCTACCTATACTCCACTTTTTTAAAAAAAAAACTGCAGGGGGGACAGTTGCCTCCCACTGACCTCAAATCTGCATCTGACTCTTGACTTATCAGAGTCTAATAATGGTTCAAATTATTTAAATTTAATGATTTATTCTATCCTCACATTTTAATTTTTTAAGTACAATCAATTTAATTATTTATATTTAACTTGTTAATCGCTATAAATATTTAAATTAATTTTTTTTACCACAATAAACAATTAAACCATGATAAAACAAAAGGGGTACTCCAGTCTTAAAATGTTTATGATGCTCTTAAAGAATATAAGTTGATCGTAGGGGAAATCGATTTACTGAAATTCAGCTTCTTAAACTACTGCTTGTAATCCCTCTTTCATAGTAAAGTAATTAGAGTTGCCAAATATGATAATACATCTATTTTCAAAAAAATTATTTCATCTCCTCATGAGCTAATAAAATATAGGAGATCATTTGAAATTAATTAAATTATTTTTTGCCCAAAATATATAGCAGTTCTCTTTCTTCTAACAAATAAAAGTTTTAATTGTCATGTCAACAAAGAGTGATGGCAAATATAATAACCCCACCAGATATATTATTATGAATGGAAAAAGAAGCAGTTAACACATATGTGAATGATGTTAGATATAAAAAAATGTGTTTTAAGGTGACCGGTCATCACTATCACTAATTCAAACTACTTAATAAGTTCTTTTGGAATCGTTCACTTAAAAAATAATAATAATCAGCATGACCAGCTCTTTGGTAGGGGCCAGGCTACAGTCAATTCTTGTCTACTAGTGATGGGACATTCCTGGGGAGTAATACGATCACAACACGTGTACTTGGCGCAAGATATGTTGATGTCCCCACCTGAAGCCATTAGAAACCATGGATTAACTCGTTGCCGAGATCCCTTTTTAGATTTGCTATATATCTCGCTGCCGAGGTGACATCTATGGGACGCGTGTCCTCAACACCAATGACAAAACCTTTTGATGTGAATATTGACAAAAGTTGCAGCTGTTAGCCGTTTAGTATTAATTTTTCCTCTCGAAGAAGTCAATATGGACAAGACACTCCACCAATGAATAGCAAACACGTGGCGGGAAGTACAGGCAAAAAGATGGTCGATGGCTATTCCTATTTGCACATTTAATGAATTCATAGTGATGGAACGTCAATAAAGACTTGAGAAGCAGAGGATATGGTACATTTAGTACTCTAAGTACCAGAGTATTTAATGTTTCCACATCGAATAAAGAGCATTAAATAATCGGGAGCCCGAGGGGCCTCGAACCATTAATGCTAGGGCATTTCCTATGCAAATTAATGGGCACACTGCCCCATCTCTGATGACTACCTACGGTTTAGGCTATCAAACAATGATGGAGAATCTACTGTCTAGACTATCAGACAATGATGAGCCTTCACGAGGTATAAATAGAGCATAAAAGCAAATGACAAAGGTACGAGAAACTCTTTCTCAAGAACCATACAGTTTTTTCTTCTTCCCTACTCTCAAAACAACTGACTTGATCGTTGGAGGGGATATACCGAAAAACACTCCGGCTCCTTTCTAATCCGTTTTTCTGTACTCCAGGAATTGCTTAAAGCCTTCCAAGACTGTTCAGGCAACCCATCAAACAATTCATCACCACTTCTTTGGCCACCTTTGGCCTTCTTAACCTATTCTAGGCGGAAAGATCAACCACTTCTTTGATGGACTCGAGTTCACTAAGGGAGATATTTATTCTCACATATATTGTGGAGAAAATTACACGCACAATCTGGCATCGTCTATGAGAAACGACTGAGTTTTCAAAGAGTTTTTAAAGAACAGAGACCATGGTGAATACTCGACAAAAGGGGAAAGGTCCTCAGCAAAGGAATATGACATTACCAGATCCTTATTGTTTAAAAGCGACAAACTACGTTGAGAGTGCCAACAAGGGGTTCACCGTTCATGCAAGGGCCCAAACCCATCAGACCAGTATGGGTATCGGGTCTGGAGGGTCAACTCCATTGGCCCGTCAACTGGTAGAAGTAATCGGAGAGAAATTTGGGGACTGACAACGGCAGCTGGAGGAAAACAATGTGAGTGTACTCAATCGACTAGATGAATTTACAGCCTCCGGTGGGGGAACTTGTCTCAATCCAGGGAGCCATCTTTTAGGGAGGTGGGGACGGAGGATTTGAGAAATCGCTTGAGTAACAGAGAGGGAACTTCTTGGGCTCCAAAACGAACAAGAGCCAAGGGACAGCTCCCGGAGGGTCCAACCAAACGGGCTAGGCCGTTGGCTTGGAATGACCTCGTCGGGGCTTGTTCGGGTGAGGGGGTGTGGAGGAGTCCAGGGTAGGGTCTACTCTCTCAATACGACATGAAGGAAGAAACCACTCTCTGCGCCACAGGGAATATCAAGTGCCATCTATTCGGGAGGGCGACCTCAGAGCACGACTCGATTTGAAGAAAAGGGGTAAGGGCTATCAGGAAGATGGTACCGATGAGGAATCCATCCTGTCACCTTTCAATAGAAGCATCATGGAGATGGAGATTCCAAAGAAGTTCGTAGTGCCGAGGTTCAAAACTTATGATGAGCGTTTTGACCCCGAGGCACATCTTAGACAATACAAACAGATGATGTCTTTGTATCACTCCGACCATCGACTCTTATGTCGCTTGTTCTTAATGAGCCTCGGGGACACCGCCATGAAGTGGTTCGAATCCCTCCCACCCAACAACATAGGATCGTGGAGGAACCTGACTAGACAATTCTCTGCCCTATTCATTACGGGGTGTAAGCGACCCAAGGACGCGGGGGTCTTACTAACACTGAGGCGAAAAGAAGGGGAAACCCTCCGCCAATATGCTGCTTGCTATTGGGAAGAAGTAAACGAGGTAGAGGGATGTTCTGAAATTATGGCAGTCGCCTCCTTCAGGATCGACCTCTCGAGATATCGATCTCTACTGGTCCTTGACTAAGAAAACACCGACAGATATGGGGGAATTGATGGCTCGAATAAACAAGTATTCACGTGTCGAGGAGGAGATGACGGGGGGCAAAGGTAAGATGTCTGCCCTGAGGAACAAGGAAAAATAGGCTGGGGTCGCCCCCTCTCAAATGGGGTTAGTCTCTCCAACAGGAAATTCCTTCAAAGGAGTACATACTGTCTTCAAGGAGCCCATTTATAAATTGCTCCACAAGATCAAGAAGAAACTTTTCTTTAAGTGGCCCCCTAAGATGATGGGTGACCCTTCTACCCGAAACCAGAAAGTGAGGTGTTCATACCATCAGGATTTTGGTCACCTTACAGAAGACTATAGATTCAATAAATCTTTCCTAGAAAAATTGGTGACAGAAGAGCATCTGAAGGAATATATCGACGCAGCCTCGGAGAGGGCTGAAGGTGCTCATTCTCAAGCTGTTGTCCAGGGTAACGTGATCGACGTCATCCATGTTTGTCCATTGGAGTGTCCGACATCCTAGATGCTCAGATCAGATCTAAAAAGAATAGTTTTTAAAAGAAAAGTGGACGAAATCGAAAAGGATCAACCGAGTAAGAAACCTCGGGCTAGTAGGCAAGATATTACTTTCTCAGACGCCGACTTGACGGGCTTGGTCCTTCCTCATGAGGACGCCTTAATTCTGACCTTGAAAATTGGCAACTTCGATGTTAAAAGGATCTTAGTAGACTTTGGGAGTTCCTCTGAGGTGATGTGTTTTGAAGTCCTGAAGCGCATGGGTCTTGGCCTCCAAGACCTCACCAAGGTTGATATATCCCTTGTCAGATTCAATGGCTTTTATGCCCTACCCATGGGAAGAATCACGCTCCCAGTCACCACGGGGCCCATGACAACTAACACGGAGTTTGTGGTAATCGACTCTAACTCTCCATACAATATCATCATGGGACGGACTTGGTTGCATGCCCTCGGGGCTGTGCATTCAACTTATCGTCAGAAATTGAAGTTCCCAACCTCGGAGGGGGTAATGGAAATCAAGGGAGACCAAGCGTTGTCGAAGAGTTTTTTCTACTCTGCAGTAAAGGCAGGGGTCGCCTCCAAAGAAAAGGAACGTGCCCCGGAAGAAATATTGAACAAATAGCAATTACAGTTTGGGCGTCTCGGACTAGATGACCCTCGGACAGATCCAGCTGATCGCTCAATGGAGGACCTCAACAAGGTGTTTTTGGTGGATAGAGACAAGGAGAAATATTTTCTAATCGGATTTGCCATGGCCTCGGCCGAGCAAACCGAGATGACTGGCTTTTTGAAGCAGAATGCAGACGTGTTCACCTGAACGCGATGGAAATGAAGAGAGTAAGTCCCAAAGTAATAACTCATTGACTCCATGTCGACTCTACTCATAAGCCAGTAAAACAAAAACCATGGCGTATGGTGTCACACCACGCCCAAGCAGTAGAGGAAGAGGTGGAAAAACTCCTACAGGCTAATACCATACAAAAGGTACAGTTTCTAGAATGGCTTTTCAACACTGTTTGTGCAAAGAAGAAAGAAGTGAAGTTGTGTGTTTGTGTAGACTTCACTGATTTAAACAAAGCATGCCCCAAGGATGATTTTTTCCTCTCAAAAGTGGACCAATTGGTGGACGCCAAGACGGGACATCGGCGCATGACCTTCTTGGATGCTAGGGTGGGGTATCATCAAATTCCTTTCCATGAATTCAACCAGGGAAAAATCGCCTTTATCACTCCAATAGGAGTTTATTGCTATAAAGTCATGTCATTCGGCTTAAAGAATGCTGGTGCTACATGTCAAAGGCTTGTGAACTGGATGTTCAAACAGCAATTGGGGGAAACTATGAAAGTCTATATCGAAGATATGTTAATCAAAAACAGGAGGAGTGAATACCACTTGATGGATTTGGAAGATACTTTCTTTACCCTCCGTTTGTATGGGTTAAAGCTGAATGCTACAAAGTGTGTCGTTGGAGTGGGGTCTGGAAAGTTCCTCGGCTATTTAGTCAGCCGGCGTGGAGTTGAGGCCAACCCAGAACAGATACAGGCCATTCTAGAGGTACGGAGTCCCCGCACTGTTCGAGAAGTCCAGAAATTCACGGGGATGTTGGCGGCCCTGAATCGGTTCATCTCTCGGTCATCTAATAAATGTAAACCCTTCTTTGGAGAAATCAAGAAGGCAGGAAGAAGTACATGGAGCCCGGAGTGCGAAGAAGCCTTGGCAGAGATCAAAGAATATCTCAGGATGCTCCCGACATTGTCAATTCTAGCCAGAGGGGAAATGTTATTCCTATATTTGGCCGTTTTTGAGTTTGCTGTCAGTGGCGTGTTGGTCCGCAAGCACGAACAAAGGCAGAAACCGTGTATTATGTGAGTAAAGCCTTGCTAGATGCAGAAATAAGGTACCTACCTTTGGAAAATTTGGCCCTGGCATTAACCACCACGGCCAGAAAGTTAAGACACTATTTCCAGTCTCACCCAATCACTATTTATACGGATCAGCCCCTGAAAGCAATCTTTAGGAAGACAGATCTCTCGGGGAGAATCGCTAAATGGGCGGTGGAGATGGGAGAACATGATATTCATTTCAAACCCCGCACCACCATAAAAGGGCAAGTTTTGGCAGACTTCATAGCTGAATTCTCTACGGACCCAACACTCTCAGCCGAAACTCAATTCCTCGGGGGAATCCCGTCGGCAAAAATCCAGGAGCTTCCCTGGATCCTTTGTGTGGAAGGCTCTTCCAACAGTAAAGGAAGTGGGATCGGCGTGTTATTGATATCACCAGAAGGGATGGTCACAAAGCAAGCCGTCTGACTAAGTTTCAAAGCTTCCAACAACAAAGCGGAGTATGAGGCTTTTATCTCTGGTCTTAAATTAGCCAGTACAGTAGGGGCCATTGCATTGACCATTCACTATGACTCCATGCTGGTAGTCAACCAAGTCAACGAGAAATTCGAGGCAAAGGATCCCAGGATGAAAGCATATCATCGTCAAGTAGCTGCCCTTCTTCATGGCTTCAACAAAACCAAGCTTAAGCAGGTCCCTCGGGACAAAAATGTTCACATCGACACCCTGGCTTGTTTGGCCTCGGCGCTGGATTCCACCATAACACGAAGAATTATTGCGGCATATCTCTCAAACTCTAGAATAAAAGAGGCGTTCGGAGTGGCTGTCACCCATGAAGGAGAGAAATCCCCAAGTTGGACCGATCCACTACTAAAGTTTCTCCTGACTGGGGAGCTTCCCAAATGCACTAAAGAAGCAAGGAACGTGAAGTTGAATGCTCCCAGGTTTTGGGTGTCCCCAGACCAAAAGCTGTATCGAAGATCCTTTTTCGAACCATACCTGTTATGTGTCCAAGAAGAAAAGATTGAGCCCCTCCTATACGAAGTACACGAAGGAATATGTTGGGGGCACTCTAGTGGAAGGTCCATGACTCACCGCATTATGTCTCAAGGATATTGGTGGCTGCGAATGCAAAGGGATGCACAGGCATACATAAGAAAATGAAACCAATGTCAGAGATTCACACCAGTTATCAGGCAACCAGCGGACGACTTACACCCATTAACCAGTCCTTGACCCTTTGCTCAATGGGGACTAGATCTAGTTGGGCCCCTTCCAAAGCTTCTGGGGGCAGGAGATTCCTGATTATGGGAACGAATTATTTCACCAAATGGGTGGAGGCCGAGTCCCTAGCCCATATTCGTGATATAGATACCAGAAAATTCATGAGGAAGAACACTGTGACCAGATTTGGGGTCCCGCGTACGCTTATATCAGATAACGGACTCAATTCAACAGTGGGTCTTTCAAGTCTTTTTGTGAGCACTTGGGGATCCGAAACTACTATTCCACCCCAGCATATCCATAGGCTAGTGGACAGGTAGAGTCCTCTAACAAGACTATTGTCGGTGGGATCAAGAAGAGGCTAGAGAAAGCTAAGGGAAAGTGGGTGGACAAGCTCCTAAACGTCCTGTGGGCCTACTGAACTACTCCTCGGACCTCCACAGGAGAAACCCCTTACACTCTCGTATATGGGTTGGAAGTGGTTATCCCTCTTGAGGTAGGTCTTCCCATAATAAGAACACAAGCCTTCGACCTAGGACACAATGATTGGCAACTAAGCTCAGATATGGACCTCGCTAAAGAGAAGAGGGAAATGACTACCTTGAGGTTGGTCAAATATCAGGCACGGGTATCCAAACTCTATAATAGGAAGATCAGAACCCGTGAATTTCAAGTGGGAGATCTAGTCCTCAAAAGGGTGGTGGCAAACACCCGAGATCCAACTAATGGAAAAATGGGGCCGAATTGGGAAGGGCCCTATAAGGTGACTTCGGTAGGAAGCTCCGGGTCATACAGACTAGAGGACATGACAAGGAATGTTGTAACAAGACATTGGAATGTAATGAATCTAAACAAATATTACTTTTAATGAATGGAAATTTACTTTCTCCTTTTTGTTGTTTCTTCAAGTTACCTTGGAAAAGGCATGACCTTGAAAGTCCGAGTTCATGACTCTTCCCCAAACGAAAATAGAAGCAAGTCTCTTGTTAAGGGGATGGTTCTTGGCTAAGAACCCTCAGGGAGGGCAAGATCCGAGGATCTAACGACAAAAAAACCCAGTTTTCAATTATCCTATAGGAGTAAAACTCCTGAATGGAAAATGACCCTCCACAAGCACTGAGGAACCAGATCACCGAGTATAAGCCTCGCTCGGGGGGATCATAGGGGTAAGCTCGTAGGGCAAGGCCAACCCTCATCCCTCAAATTAACCCATAAGAAAGATGAAGCTAACTATAGTGGAAAGATGCTGTCTATTCCATCTCAACAATCGTATCCAACCCTTATGTAAACTGACAACTTTCGGGATCAGATGACAAAAACAAGAATAAACGAAGAGAAAGACACAAGGGAAGTGAAAAGTATTCTTTTATTCCAAAAAGGGGCTTTGTGTCCCCAAGGCTACAAAAGTGAAAGAAAAACACATGTGACAAAAGAAAAAGATCATAGTGAAAAACTTAAGTTACTGGAGGGGGAGGGCTGAAAACTTTGCCAACATCGGCGGCAGGCACTTCACTGAGGAGCTCCTCTATGCTCGGAGAACCGACATCTGCAGCTTGAACAGGAACAAGAGTAGGAACGGGAACAGGAGCAGGGGCATGAGCAGGAGCGGGAATAGGACCAGCAGTAGGAACAGGAGCAAGAGCAGACACAAGAATAAGATCCTCCAATTCAACAACTGGAGGGTCGGCGATAATGAGATTGATAGCAACACCAGAAGACTCCCCTAGTCCATACATTTGGGCATGAGCAGCATCCTCGGCAGCAACCTCGGTTGTAGCCTGCCTCATTTCCTTCGAGGGCACATACTCGTGCATTTGAAACAATGGAGACTCTAGAGGAACCCCTAGCTCCCGAAGCATTGCGTCCCAGCCCTTCTTGAATAACTCCACTGTATTTTCTTCAAGAGCAGCCAAAACGTCGTCGACGCACTCATCCCTGATTTGCTCCACCGTTTTCTGATTAGTCTCCATCTTAACCCTGAGCCTGTCAAGTTCTTGAGTCAGAGTAGAACAAGTTTGCTCCAACTCCTTAGCTCTGGCCTCGGCTGCAGATAGTCGTTGCGTTTGCTTAGTTATTCTTTTCTCGGCCTCAGTAAAAGCTGCGCTCTGCTTTTCATCGCTAGCCCTTCTCGATTCCGCGTCCTTGAGCAGTTGAGCTATTTGAGCCGCTTGAGCGGAAAATGTTTGATCTCTAGCGATCACGTCCTCATTAGCTGCTGCCAAAGTTGATTGAGCTTCAGCTTTCCCTCACTCGGCTTGCTGGAGATTCTTTTTCACAGCATAGTAGTGAGCTGCAATCACAAATATTTGTTGGGAAGCCTACTGTAGAAAAAACATGAAGAAGGTATAAAGAGAAGGTGGGATAAATACTAAGGGAAGCATAAAGAGAATGTACGACTTACCACCAGGAATTTTTGAATGATGGAGCGAAACAGTGGATTGGTTGGTTGTTCCCGATATAGCGCCATGTCGGCCTCAAAATGGATGGATTCACTCACAGCAAAGGCTATGTGAGAATCCTGGAAGATGGAGTCGTTGACGTTTATAACCTGCCCTCGACGGTCGACAGCTCGGGGATGCCACTCCTCAACGGCTGTCGTCAGAGGGGAGGAAGAAGGAACTTCCTGTTATTGTTGCTGAGGATGAGAATGCTGGCCTTTGCCTTGGCCTAGGCCATCTTGTCTTGCTTTAGTTCTCTTCTCATCCTCTTCGAGTAAGGGGTCTCGATCTCAGACCTGGCTTCTCCAGTGGGCCTAGAAGGAGGAAGGGGAAGGACATTGATGTTGGTTCTTCTTGAGGGAGGAGG